>BQNB010032836.1:18227-52839 GCA_026074375.1 Tanacetum coccineum
ATCTACTTGTATACTTAAAATCAAGACCTAAGAACTGTTATTACCCTCTGATTCTTAAGATTGAAAAGGGCAGTTTGTCTGTTTTTGTTGCTGATGCAATTGACATCAATAAGAACCAAAACTTAAAATCCTACAAGTGCAGACTAAGATACTTACTTCTATACTAATTTAACACCAAATTAAGATCAAATGAGGAAATGTAAACAACTAGAAATTAATTGAGCTAAAAATGCATATCTAATGGAAATGATACTAACAGGTTCTACCTACTAATTATTAACTGCTTGAAAACTAATTAAATTCAACACAATCCTTAAATTTAGTCCTTAAAACTAAAATAAGAAATTACAAAATTGATTAAAAAGGCAAAAACCACTACCAGTACTAATTTATGGTTAGTACTGGTCTTGATCCAAACACCTCTTTAGTAAGATTGTCATCATACTTAGCTTAAGAAACTTAGAGATAAGGCTTATCATCTTTAGACCAGATAACAACAAGCTTATAACACAACTACTTAACAGATTTAAGATACTAATTAAGCAGAATCTATAAGCTAACAGTCTATGCTAATATTTTTGTTTTTTTTTCCACATTTTTATGACAGAATATAAGAAACTAAGATTTTAAACTAATGATTAAGCACAATGAGCATTTAACAACTACAATAAGCATAAGTAAGCTATACTAACAGAAATAAGCAAGCAAATAAGCAGAATAAGCAATTATGCAGAATTAAGCTAGAATATGAATTGAAAATAAGGTGAAATTGAAAATATAAAGAGAAGTGTACCTCACACCTCAGCTAAACAGAGGTGAGTGCTCTTAATAGAGCTTATACAAAAACCTTAAGCTTATAGCTTAAGCTTAATTCCAAATACCTAGTCTAATCCTAATGCTTGACCCTCAAGCACTAATACCTACTTGAAAACTCTTAGCAGCCATCCAATTCCATTGAGTTTTCAAGTATCTGAGAGAGCTTTTAGTAGCTTATGAGTGAATTTGAGCTTTTGAAACAGTAAGAGCTTATTTAATCATAATTTGCTTAAAAGTAAACTTATGAAAAGAACAATTGCTTAATAAGAAAACTTAATCTTTCATTAAAACAGTAACTGAGTACAAGATGAAAAAGGAAATTACATTGACTGAAAGTAAGCTAAAAATTACTTGAAATGAAAATTACAATTTTAAAAACTATATTAAAAGCTACTAAAAACTAACTAACTCCCGTTGATGTGAGTGAGCAAGGCTTGTATTTATAAGAGGAGATGGATGCTTCTAGGTCCCAAAGACGCTCCTCAGCTGCTTGATCTTAACCATTGGTTTTCTCTAATCATTGAATGCTCTTTTTAAGCCGTTGGATAAGATAGAGGCACACAGATTGCCAAGCTAGGAATCCTACATCTTTGGAGCTCTTGTGCTTCTTTTGGCCTTGTTTTAGAGTAAGTTTCCATTAAGTTGTGTTTCTTTGGATATCCACGTGTCATTCTCTTGTCAGATTGACTAATCACAATCCTTTGATGATGACTTGCTTTGCTGAGCTGTGGCATAGTTCTTAGAATCTTTTGGCCATGTTAATTGAGGGGAAATGGGATTTTTTTATCCATCAATTTGAGTAGGGTTAAATGATGAAGACGGTGAATAGTAACCATCCACTTTGGCGTCATTTTTTTCATTTATATCTTTTGTGAGTTTGACCCATGGTAAAAAAGGGGGTTTGACCTGGGCTCGGGTAATTATAAATAAATTAGGCCGGTGTAATCTGTTTTGGGCTTAGGTTAAAAAGGTGAAAGGTTTATAGATTTTAAGAGTTAATATACCTGTTATCCGAAGCTTTAAGGACTAACGGTGTTATGAGTTTAGGGACTTATGGTGAAGTTGTTTTAACATTAAGGGCTCATTTGGTATTTTGAGGGTTTTGTCTTTTTGTGGGTTGACCAAGGGTTGACTTTGTTGACCTTTGCTAGAAACTCCCGGCTCTTGTGCACTCTATCCGTTCCCGTGTTCGTGTTTGTCCGGTTTTGGCCATTTTCTTGTGATTTTTGCAATATCCGTACCTACACATCACAAATGACAAAACAAGCAATATACAAGCATAATTTGCACAATTGTGGTTCATTGAGGGCCATTTTGTGTATAAAATGGAATTTGTATTTCTCACTATCCAATTTCCCCATACGTAAGTGAGGGGTCGTGTCCTCACGCAATGTTATATGCTCTAAAACCAAATACCTCAAAACCTCCCCAAACTAATCCTTTGAAAAGTAGCAAAGTCTTTTGTGGGGAGAGTTAAGAAATCACAAGTTTTAAAACACCCCTTTTTCCCATTTTTCAAAACTTTTCTCTTTTTATTTATTTATTATATTTATTTTTTATAATTTTCTAAATTTACAACTTACAACTTATTCATGTGTGACATAATGTATTGCTTTCATTATTCATTGATAACTTTTAGGATCACGGAACAAAAAGCATAAAAAAGTGTCCAAATGAATAAATTCATCGTCCCCGACTTTCACCTCTCCAAACCAAGCTTAAAAACAAGATCATTGTAAGTTACAAGTTATGATGCTAACACTACTCATAAAAGCTAATTGTGTACTTGCTTTTCCTCCCTTATTCCTAATTTTTCCTCTAAGGATTTTTATTATTATTGGGACAAATAAATTAGGTCCTTATTAATAAAGTAAGACCTGTTTTAGACCCGATTAATGCTTGAAATCCTTTCCTAAAAGACGATGGGGGTGTAGAAATAAGATCCCAATAAGGTTCTAATGTCACTTGATTTAGGGGTTTATCCTTTATTTCATCGTAACAACTCAACTACGAGTCCAAGAGAGGAGGCTTTATTAATAACCCCGGAAGTCAAAATTGGGCTTTATTCTTCTTATGATAGCAACCTTATAACCTCGTCGCTTTAGAAGGCTGCAACATCGGAGGGAGCCGGCAAGATGCAGCAAACCATAATTTTGTCCTCGTATTTTCCTCAACCTGTTAGAAGCTGCAACACGGTTGTGGAACCGGCATTGCATCAAACGTTATCAATCTCGGATTATTATCTCCTATGTGCCGTATTAAAGACGCCCACATCGGTTGTAGCCGGCAAGAGGTAGTACACTTTAAACACCATCAAGTTTTTATTATTATTATTATTACCTCCACCCTTTAAACGACTGTCACATCGGTATGCGAGCCGACCATGATCCAGAAGTCTTATTTCGGCTTTGGTTTTATTTCATAATTATTAATTATTATAGCCAATTTCAAGTCATGTGGGCTTTTAACAACTGCCACATCGGTATGCGAAGCGCGACCATGGTTCAGGAGGCTATTTCCCACACACTGACAAAACCTCATGTGTACCTTACTTCACTAGAAGGAATCTCGACAATGTGATCGAACTAAGAATCGCAAAAACCAAAGAAACTTTATTTATTCAACAATTATATAATGTTTATTAAGCTGATAGGAGCAAAAAGCCACAATTAACCTTTATAGCTTAAAGAAATCCAACTATTCTATGTTTAGCATCAAAACTAAACTTACACTATCATCTGTCTTGGCTTCACAAGTTAAATTGTCCTAAATAAAGAAACTCGTGAATACTTAGCCTAATAAATCGAACTTCGCATATTTAAAATCAATTATGGGAACTTGCAAAGTCTTGACTTTTTTTAAGCTAGACTTGCGTTTTATAGCTCCTTGTATAAAAGATTAGCAAAAATCAATCTATATACGTTAAGGAGAAAAGCTAAGATATAAAACCGGTCGGGTCAAAATTTACTTTTCGTTCTCACCAACGGAAAACCTACATTTGTGTCAAAACACTTATTATTTTTTTTATATATGTGAAAATTAAACTAGATATTAAAACTTAAAAATTTAAAATTTTTGTGGGAAAACGGGGTACGTGAGAACAACGGGCAAAGGTAGGTAAGATCATATCGAAGATATACTACCCCATACTAAAATTAAACATTGTCCTCAATGTTTCCTAGCCTAAGACTTAAAAACCCCATACTAGAACTCAAAAAGTCGAATGCATAATCCAAGCATGGAGAAAGTATCACAAAAATCTCAAGCCGTTTATCAAGTATGCTAGAAGATAAATGTTAGTCGATAATAATCTAGGATATCGGATTTCCCCAAACTAATGGTAAGCAATGGCTAGGAAGCTCGAGTGGACCGGGACAAAACCCCGAACACGAGAGTCTTCAAAAATTTTAGGTCAATCCTACAAAAATCACAAGTACAAACAACAAGAATCGGAAGAGTACAAGCCTCCTCACATCACATTAGAAATAAGAAAGAAGAAAGATGGATAAGCATGGGGTGCCTCCCACGAAGCGCTTTGTTTTTGGTAACCGAGTCACTAGCTTGACTCGATCCCCGCATTAAGTTGTCCATGGGGAAAGCAAATAGAAGAGAAAATCTCAATCGGGCTTTCATTAATGTTTGGATAAACATTAAAGCACATGAAAGTTCCATCCCGATGAGATGCCACCGACTTTAAGTGGAGATGCCGGGGTCAAAAATGGTGTCTTCACTCCCGGTTGAGAGAAGTAAAGGAGAATCCACAGGGTAGGTGCGATACGGGAGAAAAGTCCGAATGACAAATGTGAAGGAATCGTCATCTTCAACATTTTGAGAAACGTTAATCTCACCTCCTCCTGGGTCAAAACATTCGTCTTCATTAAGCTCATCAAAATTGTTTATCACGGGTGCATCAGGCTCAATATCGAAGGTAAAACGCTCATACTCGGGAATCGGATCTTCGTTAAGTAAGTTGTCAAGAAAAACGATATCCCCCTCCGAGTCTAAATCACTCTCAATACCCGGAGGTATCGAGTCTTCTGGAACAAGAAATGTATCAACCTCCTCTATAAGAAAGTCACTATCCACAACGGGAATAGGAGAAGAGGAGGGATTATTGAGCACAAAAGGAATAGAAGGAGTGAGTTTCAATGCTTCGATCTTATCAATGAGAAGATTGACATTTAATAATTTTTCACAAAGAATCTCGTCCTCTATTTGAAGAATATCATTGTCATTTTCTCCTTCTTCTTCATCAAAATCGTATTCATCACAATCGTCTTCATCAATTCCCGGTAAAATTGGATCAATAAAATCGAGTTCACCGGCGAACTCCTCGGGAAGAAAATCAATCTTAGGAGATGTGATTGAACTATCTTGACTAAGCAAAGAGTTAATAAGTCCACATTCGGCATCAAAATAATCACAAGACGACACATCACAAATATCTTCAGAAATACCCTTAAACTCACTTGGTATTGGGACAAGGTTCTCAACACTAGACTTTTCCGTTTCCGAAATAGTGTTAAGATGCTCGTCCCCCATATTTAGAGAGTTACCAGGCTCCTCAATCGGTAAGTCGGGTGTGATTGCTTTAGGCTTTCTATAAATAACAGTATACTCATCATCATCATTATAGAAGGTAGGATGATTCCAACTTGGACTATTAATAAATTCAGATAGTTCCTCATTAATATTTCGCACATCTTCAAGGAGTTTACTCATCAATTCTTGAATATCTTCTTGTTGATATTGCTTGTCCGTAAAAGCATGCTTAATTTCGGAAAATCTCTCCCAAGCTATCAATAAAACCTTTGGTATTTCTCCAAAAGGTATACGACTAAACTTCCTTAGGAAGGTTTAAATGGCTTTCATTAAGTCTTCTCTAGCTTGCAACACTTCTTCACTCGTTTCTTGAGGAGAATGATGAATGACGGGATACTGCGGGGGTTGAAATTGGTCAAAACCGGAAGAATTAGAATTAGATAAATTTTGGTTCATCGGTTGACACTGAAAAGTCGCGTGAGGACCCCCGCAGTTCTCACAACAAAGATATTGTTGTGGAAAACTTGGTGAAGTTGGTGGAAAATTATTATCGAAGTTTTGATCGAAACACGGGTTCTGATTGTAAACAAACGGAACTTGAGGCGAACAATCGTAATCATAATGAGCATCGTTTCCACATAACTCACAAATATTCGTCTCGTACTGGGGTTGTGGAGGGTAGTCGGAAAAATTTTGAGATTCATTGAAAGAATTCGGATTTGGATTATAATCGAATGAATTTCCATCTCTTGAAGCGCAAAATGAACAAAATCCTCCTCTTAACGGGCCTTCACACCCACAACAAGTGACTGGCTTTCCATCACCATAAGTGCAATTTAAACAAGTTCCAAGTAGAAGATTAACACCACACTGCGGACACGTACATAGATAACAATAAAAGCCATCACATGGTTGTCCACACCCCGTACACTCACGTTGGTTAAATGACGTCATAAGAAAGAATTAAACAATATAGAGGATAAGAAGAAAGAATTAAACGGATAAGAGGTAACGGAGAATATTTTTGGGCTTTTGAAAATAATTCATAAGAAAAGGAATTAAAATAAAAAATATTTTTGGTAACCGAAAATTAAACGTGCACGGTAGCTCTCTAAAAATACGTACAAGAAAGCGGAGGAGTTGGTAAGCGCGAGGCGCTATTTAGAATAACCCTTCTCCTTTTGGGTGATGTTGATCAAACCCGCCTTAAACTTTCCTTATAGCACGTAATCTAAAGGTGAGCCGTAACAACGATTAACAAATGGTTATTTTTAATATTAAAATAAAAGAAAATAGAAGTGTAAAATATTCACAAACGGAAAATAACTTCACGAGGAAGGTTCTTCAAAAACACTAATCTTCGAACGAAACACGATAATCGTAACACACTTCCCCGGCAGCGGCGCCAAAAATTTGATACGCTCCGAATACGCTATACGTAAATATATATAGTATATAAGGATTATATCAAATAATAGTATAGTAAGTATTTTCCGTCGGGTTCGAGAAACAAACTTTTAACCAAAGTAGTCTCAAAAACCTCCTGGGTCGTTTTCCCTCGACGAAGCGTGAATTGAAAATCGGTTAAGTCCGTGATCGCGCGTTTTGAATGGTTTACCTAAAATGATTTTTTTGAATTTTATAAGTCCTAATTAATTAAAAGATAAGAACTAAGAAAACTAGACTAAAAACGAAAGTGATTTGAGCTTAAAAACACGAAAAACGAGAACGGGATCGAAACCCGTTCTTTAAAAAACCAAATTGTAAAATTTTAACTCTACGAAAGCAAATTTAATTTTCCTAGGTCCTAAATGATAAATTTTTTTTTTCTAAAAGAGAATTATATTTTTTTGACTTTTATTTTATTTAATATGATTTAAAAACAGTTTTAATGAAAATTAATTATTAAAAATAGTAAACAAATTATAAAAATTATGAAAAAAATACAGAAAAGTAACTCAAACTATGGAGAATGCATGAAAAATAAGAACTTTGAAAAGTGCTGAAAGAATAAGCAGAAAATAAGCATATAAGAACTGATAAGCTAAAAAGGCTAAGTGACTATATAATTAAAGTGGTGCAACATGTGAATGAAAAAGTCCCCAGGGCAGTTGGTTTGAGTGTGTGTTGTGAGGTTTATAAAAGCTGAGGAGGGTAGAGGTCCAGGGTTCGAGCCTTGCTCACCCTGGATTTCCCCTCTTCCTTTTTTTTATTTTTTGCAAAAAATTTTAAAAACAAAGTTATAGAACAGCTGAAAATAAATATTTTTTGTAAAGACAACTTTTTTAGAAATCACTAATAAGCTAGAAAAGAGCTAAACATTCAGACAGAAAGAATTTGAAATATTTTTTTGGCTTTTTTCAAAACTTAAACAAACACATAAACAGAAACAAGCTTAAACTAGAGCTTAACAAGCTACAAACATCCTACAACTATCCTAATAAGCTAGACTGAACTAGAAATAAGCAAAAATGATAAGCAATAAACTGAAAAATCTACTAAGCACTAAACTGAGAACCAAACAGGCAGACTAGCTAACTTTGGACTAAATTTAAGATAAGCAAATGGATCCTTGTGACTTTTTGAATTATACTTAGCTTAAACTATGACCTAAAGGCTACTAGAAACTACTTTTAAAAATTATTTTGAAAATCAAATGCTTAAAGAAAAAGTTGAATGAAAATGGCTTATTCACTCAGTAGGGGCTAAGTGAATCTTTCTTTCTGAAAAGACAAAATGCTGTTTTGTAGCTTAAAAACAGATATTTTAATAAGCTAATTACTAAAAATAAAGTCCTAACCTATAAAATATGGCCTATAATCTACTTGCAAACTTAATTTCAAATCCTAACTCTAAGAATTACCATCTGATAATTGAATTTAAAAATGGCTGTTTGTCTGTTTATGCTGCTGATGCAGTATGCAATTTTTGAAACCAAAACTCAAATTAAACTTGTGCAGGTTAAAGTTCTTGTTTCCACCACTTTAAAACACCAAATCAAATGCAAATCTACTAACATTAACAACTAACAATAATCAAAAGCTTAAAAGGCATATGAACCTCAACTTATACTTAAACTTATTAAAGGCTGATTTGAGTACTCCACAACTTTAAAACATGATCTATTACTAAAATGTGGATGATTAAAATCCACCAAAGTAGTTTGTACCACTACCAGTACTAACTTGTGGTTAGTACTGATCTTGTTCCAAACACCCCTTGAGAGATTTTAAGCTCATATTTAGCCATAGATAATGAGATTTAAAGCTTCAACTACAAAGACCAGATAACAACAAGCTAGAATAAGTCCTAATTAACAGATTTAAACAACTGAATAAATCAAAAATCAACAATCCCTTAATTGCAATGCTACTATTTTTGGAGTTTTTAACTGTTTTAAGACAAAGGATAAGCAACCTATGAAATAAGCTAACAAATGAACTCAATTATCATTAAATAACTAAGATAAGCAAGTTTAAGCTAAAACAAACAATAATAAGCTATAAACAGAACATATAACTACAAAGCATATTACACTTTAACTAAAGCAAATATAAAAATACTAAATAAACTAAAAAATAATAATGACAGATTTTAAAAACTAAACTATTATTAAGCTATAGTTCTATAACATGATAAGCTATAGTTAAGTCAAATAAAGCAGTTATAAGCTAAATAACTGGGCATAAATTAAGCAATAACAGCTAAATTTACAAAAATTAAAGCTATGAAAAACAAAATAGAACTAATACGTGATCCCTTGCTCTAAAAAACAGGATTTAAAGTGCACAAAAAACTAATCAACAGCTCCATCTTACCAAATGATGGTAAGGTCCATAAACTCATCCATTAATACTTATCATCCAATACCAAGATGAGGTAAATTTAGAGTACAATGTAATGAGTAACTAAGCTTAGTAAAGCTTTTAAAAGCTTAACTGAGTATAACAAGCTAAGTAAGTAATAAGAGTAGCTTATGTGAGCTTATAGAGAACTTATAATCGACTTAAGCAGAATTGAATTAAGAAATTTCTTGAATTAAGAAATTGCTTGAATTAAAACATGAAACCGAATAAAACTGATTTTTATTGAAAGTTTAAAAGATTACATTACTTGAAAAGAAAATTAATACATGAAAATTAACATTTAAAAAGAAGCCTAGAAAAAATTAACGCTACCCCTATACACGCTACCTCACTCCTACTCCTCAAGCTAGGTTGCCCTTAACTGAGTTGGACTTCCCCATTATTAAAGTGATTGTGCGGCGAGATCTTCCAAGAGTAATCCATGTGACGCTCCTCCTTCTCATCAAATCATAGCCTTTGATCCATAACCTCATCTTCATACCCCTTTGTGATCCTAAGCCGTCCAACATTCCAGACTGCCTTCTCCCACTTAAGAATCTTCACCATAAATCAATTCACGCCTAAGTCTTGCCACGAAGATTCATTGAGGCGCCCCCACTTGCACGTCAAAGGGATTGGACCGTATGGTCGTGTTCTTTCTCCTAGAAGAGTTATAAAAACTTTCATTAAACGATGTAATTTGAGATGCAGGTGAAATGGGACAACGCACGGGATGACACTAATTAACAATGGGCTATACTTTTATTCTCATCCTCCCCTTGTTCTTTTGATAAAGAAAACTCGTAGGTTTACCTCTGAGAAATTCGCGGTGGCCCCGTTGACATGGAGCAATGATAAGGGTTTTATGGGCTAAGGATAAAGGGTTTGGTTTCGGGTGAAACAATACAAAGAGTTCTCTCTAACACGGCTATAAGTAAAAGAGATAAACCATTAGTGCTTATATATTTAAAATGACTAACGGTTGTAAAGCATATATGAGGGTCTTCTAATGAAATGGTTTTCTCACCATAAGGAGGTATTTTTTGGTATTTTAGAGAGGATTTTGTCTTTTTATGGTTGACCAATGGTGAACCAAGGTTGACTTTCTGTGACCCTCTTCTCACGCTACGAAATTCTTTCTCCTGGCTCTTAGTGCACAATCTATTCTCCATTTATCACAGTGGTCTGTGATCAAGCGTTCCGGTTTTTGACCGTGTTTTCTTGTGAATTATTTATGCATTACTCCTAACCTACATTCACAAAAGTGACAAAACAAACAATATACAAGCATAATTGGCTACAATTTAATCATCTTAACGGGCCCATTTTTGTTATAGAAAATGTTACGCGCCTATTTTCTCCACATATCAAAATTCCGCTCACAAAACAAAAGTGAATAGCACACACTTCCCTCACGCAATGTTAAATGCCCTAAAAACCAAATACCTTCAAAACACTTCCCCAAGATCTAAATCTTTAAACAAAGATTAGCCAAAGACTTTTGTGGGGAGAGTTAAGTCAACAATCAAGAAGCCTTAAACACCACCTTTTTTTCCCATTTTTCAAAACTTTTTCCATTTTTATGATTTTTCTAATTTACCAACTTTATAACTTAATTCATGTGTGACAAAATGTAAATGCTTTCCTTATATCTCATTGGATAACTTTAGGATCACGGAACAAAAAGCACAAAAAGTGTCCAAATGGATAAATTCATCGTCCCCGACTTTCACCTCTCCAAGCCAAGCTTAAAAACAAGATCATTGCAAAATACAAGTTATGATGCTAACATTACTCATAAAAGCTAATTGTGTACTTACTTTTCCTCCCTTATTCCTAATTTCCTCTAAGGATTTTATTATTATTATTGGTGAAAAATAAATTATGTCTTTATTAATAAAGTAAACCAGGTTTAGACTATTAATTGTTTGAAATCTTTTCCTAAAGAGACGATGTGGTGAGAATAAGGTCCACATTAAGGTTCTAATTTCGCATGATTTAGGGGTTATCCTTTTTATTTTATCAGAAACAACTCAGTTAGTCCAAAGATGGAGGCTTTATTTAGATAACCCCAGAGTTGAAATTTGGCTTTATTCTTCTTCTTATTATTATTATAACAACATTATTAAACCTTGGTCCTTTAGAAGGCTGCAATATCGGTTGTGAGCCGGCAAGATGCAGCAGAAATTCACATAGTTTCGACGAACTCGGTAATTTTCCTCGTCCCTTATAGAAGCTGCAAACAACGGTGGTGAGCCGACAAAGTTCAGCAAACTTTTTATCAGCTCTCGGATTATTTTACTAAGTGCCTTATTTAGAGACCTAACCACATCGGTTGTGATCCGGCAAGAGTTAGGAAACTTTTAATCAGCCCCCACATTTTTTTATTATTATTATTATACCTTCACCCCCTTTAAACGATTGCACATCGCAATGCGAGGCCAGAACCATGATCTAGAAGTCTTATTTCGGCTTCGGTTTATTTCATAATTATTATTATTATAGCCAAATTTCAAGCCCTGTGGTCTTTTAACAACTGCCACATCGGTATGCGAGCCGACTATGGTCCAGGAGTCTATTTCCCCACAACACTGACAAAACCTCGATATGTACCTTACTTTCACCAGTAGGTAAATCTCTATCTCTACGAAGTGAATAAACTTAAGACTCCGCAAAAACCAAAGAAACTTTATTTATTCAATAATTATATAACGTTTATTAAGCTGATGGGAGCAAAAAGCCACAATTAATCTTTATGAGCCTTAAAGAAATCCAACTATTCTATGTTTAGCATCAAAACTTATACTCTACTCTATCATCTCTTGTTCTTCACAATTTAAAATTTCTAATAAAGAAACTCATGAATACTTAGCCTAACGAATTAAGGAAGATCGAACAACTTTAAACAGTCAATAGACTGCAACAATCTCAACACTAATAAATTGAACTTCGCATATTAAATCAATTAGTGGGAACATGCAAAATAAAAAATAAAAGTCTTGACTTTTTCAAGCTAGACTTGCGTTTTATAGCTCCTTGTATAAAAGATTAGCAAAATCAATCTATTTAAAGTTAAGGAGAAAGCTAAGGTATAAAACCGGTCGGGTTAAAATTTACTTTTCGTCTCAACACAACAAGAAAGCCTACATTCGTGTCAACTATTTTTTTAATCAACTAACTAGTTAATATTTTTCTCCCCCCCCCTCCCCCCCCTCCCAACATTTTTTTTTGGACATAGTATGAACAAATAAAATAGATATTACAGGCTTTAAAATTATTTTTTTTGTGGGAAAACGGGGTACGTGATATCAACGGGCAAAGGTAGGTAAGATCATATCGAAGATATAACTACCCCAAACTAAAATTAAAGCATATGTCCTCAATGTTTCCTATCTCAGTCCTTATAACCCCATACTAGAACTCAAAAAGTCGAATTGCAGAAATCAAGCATGGAGAACAGTATCACCAAAAATCTCAAGCCGTTTAATTCAAGTAATTGCTAGAAGATAAATGTTATTCGATAATAATCTAGGAATATCGGATTTTCCCCAAGAACTAATGTAAGGCACTGGCTAGGAAGCTCGATGTGTACCGGGACAAAACACCCGAACACGAGAGTCCACATCATAAAATTTATTAGGTCAATCCTACAAAAATCACAAAGTACAAAAAACAAACAAGAAACGGAAGAGTACAAGCCACCTCCACATCACATTAGAAATTAGAAAGAAAAAATGGATAAGCATTGGGTGCACTTCCCACTAAGACGCTTTAATTTTTTGGTAATCGAGTCACTATCTTGACTCGATCGCCTGCATAAGTTGTCCAATGTTAGATCAAATAGAAGAGAAAATCTTCAATCGGTGCTTTCCATTAATGTTTGGATAAAACATTAAACACAAGAAAGTTTCATCCCGATGAGATGCCACCGACTTCAATTGGAGATGCCTGTGTCAAAAATGCTGTCTTGCACAGCCCGTTGAGAGAAGTAAATGAGAATCCACAGTGTAGTTCGATACGGTAGAAAAGTCCAAAATGTATAATGTGAAGGATAATCGTCATCTTCAAACATTTTGAGATAACGTTATTCTCACCACACGTCCTGTGTCAATAAACAATTCGTCTTCATTAGCTTATCAAAATGTTTATCCACGGGTGTCAGTCATGGGCTCAATATCGAAGGTAAAAACGCTCAATAAAACTCTTGAATCGGTGATCTTCGTTAAGTAAGTTTTCAAGAAAAACGATATCCCCCTCCCGAGACTTAATCCACTCTCAGATACCCAGAGGTTATCGAGTCTTCTGGTAACAAGAAATGTATCAACCTCCTCATATAATAAAGTCACTATCCAACAACGGGAATAAGAGACGAGGAGGGATTCTAGAGCACAAAAGAATAGAAGGATTGAGTGTTCAATGCTACGATCTGATCAATGAAGAAGATTGACATTTAATAAGTTTTCAACAAAAGAATCTCGTCCTCATTTTAGAATAATCATTGTCAATTTTCTCCTTCTTCCGGTTCAATCAAAAAATCGTATTCATCATAAATCGCTTCATCAATTCCTTCCTATACAATTGGATCAATAAAATCGGTTCACGGCCCGACACTCCTCGGAAGAAAATCAATCTTAAGGAGGAATTGTTGAACACTTGACTAACAAAGAGTTAATGAAGTCCACACATTCCCCCCATGGCATCAAAATAATACAATACTCTAATCACATCACAAATATCTTCAGAAATACCCTTAAACTAACTTGGTATGGGAAAAAAAAAAAAAAAAAAGAGACAGAGGTTCTCCCGAACACAGACTTTTTTCCGTTTTCCTCCGAAATAGTGTTAAGATCTCGTACCCCCATAATTAGAGAGTTACCATGCTTCCTCGAATCTGGTAAGTCAGGTGTGATTGCTTAGGGCATTTCTATAAATATACATATATTCATCATCTTCAGTATAGAAGGTAGGATGAATCCAACTTGGACTATTAATTTAAATTCAGATAGTTCCTCATTAATTATTTTCACCACATCTTCAAGGAGCTTACTCATCAATTCTTGGAATATCTTCTTGTTGATAATTAATTGCTTGTCCGGTTAATAAGCATGCTAATTTCGAAAATCTCTCCCAAGCTAATCAATAAAACCTTTTGGTATTCTCGAAAAGGTATACGACTAAACTTCCTTAAGAAGGTGTAAATGGCTTTCATTAAGTCTTCTCTAGATTTCAACACTTCTTCACTCGTTTCTTGAGGAGAATGATGAATGACGGGATACTGCGGGGGTTGAAATTGGTAAAAACTGGAAGAATTAGAATTAGATAAATTTTCGTTCATCGGTTGACACTGAAAAGTCGCGTGAGGACTGCCCCGCGTTCTCACAATAAAAGATATTGTTTATGGAAACTTGGTGAAGTTAGTGGAAAATTATTATCGAAGTTTTGATCGAAACACGGGTTCTGATTGTAAACAAACAGAACTTGAGGCGAACAATCGTAATCATAATGAGCATCGTTTCCACATAACTCACAAATATTCTTAAAGTTGAGGTAATACATCGTACTGGGGTTGTGGAGGGTAGTCGGAAAAATTTTGAGATTCATTGAAAGAATTCGGATTTGGATTATAATCGAATGAATTTCCATCTCTTGAAGCGCAAAATGAACAAAATCCTCCTTTTAACGGGCCTTCACACCCACAATAAGTGATTGGCTTTCCATCTCCATAAGTGCAATATTAAAACAAGTTCCACGTATAAAGATTAACACCTAGCCCCCCCCACCCCCACTGCGACACATACATAGATAACATAAAAGCCATCACATGGTTTCCACACCCCGGTACACTCACTTTGGTTAAAATGACCTGCCGACGTTCCCCCTGCCCGCGTTGTCAATAAGAAAGATATAAAACAAATAAAAGAGGATAAAAAGAAATAAATAAACGTATAGAGATGTGGTAACAGAGAATATTTTTTGGGTTTTTAATAATAAATAGAAAAAATAAGAAAGAAAATATTTTTGGTAACCAAAATTTAAACATGTGCACGAGGTAGCCTCTCTAAAAAATACGTTTACAAGAAAAGCGGAGGAGTTGTAACGCGAGACGTCAATTTTAGATAACCCGTCTCCTTTTGGGTGATGTTGATCAAACCCCGCCTTATACTGTGTTCATAGCACGTAATCTAAAGGTGAGCCGTAACAACGATTAACAAATGGTTATTTTTAATATTAAAATAAAAGAAAATAGAAGTGTAAAATATTTTTGTATTTTTATGGTTTTATTAAGAAAAATATTCACAAATGAAAAACGATAACTTCACAAGGAAGGGTCTTCAAAACACTAATCTTCGAACGAAACACGATAATCGTAACACACTTCCCCGACAGCGGCGCCAAAAATTTGATACGACTCCGAATACGCTATACGTAAATATATATAGTATATAAGGATTAGATCAAATAATAGTATAGTAAGTATTTTCCGTCGGGTTCGAGAAACAAACTTTTAACCAAAGTAGTCTCAAAAACCTCCCGGGTCGTTTTCCCTCGACGAAGCGTGAATTGAAAATCGGTTAAGTCCGTGATCGCGCGTTTTGAATGGTTTTAAAGATTCTTGATTTGGGTTCCTAAATCCTACTAAATGTAAATGACAAGTAAATAAATGCACGAAAATAAGTAAACAAGAAATGACAATTAAACACGTATGAATAAAAACGTAAACGGGAATTAAAAACGCGACATTTAAATCCTAAATTAACTAAAGTTAAACCTAAAATGATTTTTTTGAATTTTATAAGTCCTAATTAATTAAAAGATAAGAACTAAGAAAACTAGACTAAAAACGAAAGTGATTTGAGCTTAAAAACACGAAAAACGAGAACGGGATCGAAACCCGTTCTTTAAAAAACCAAATTGTAAAATTTTAACTCTACGAAAGCAAATTTAATTTTCCTAGGTCCTAAATGATAAAAGAAAATTTTCTAAAAAAGAATTATATTTTTTTGACTTTTATTTTATTTAATATGATTTAAAAACAGTTTTAATGAAAATTAATTATTAAAAATAGTAAGCAAGTTATAAAAATTATGAAAAAAATACAAAAAAGTAACTCAAACTATGGAGAATGCATGAAAAATAAGAACTTTGAAAAGTGCTAAAAGAATGAGCAGAAAATAAGCATATAAGAACTGATAGGCTAAAAAGGCTAAGTGACTATATAATTAAAGTGGTGCAACATGTGAATGAAAAAGTCCCCAGGGTAGTTGGTTTGAGTGTGTGTTGTGAGGTTTATAAAAGGTGAGGAGGGTAGAGGTTCAGGGTTCGAGCCTTGCTCACCTTGGATTTCCCCCTTCCCATTTTTTTTTATTTTTTACAAAAACTTTCAAAAACAAAGTTATACAACAGCTGAAAATAAGTATGTTTTGTAAAGACAACTTTTTTGGAAATCACTAATAAGCTAGAAAAGAGCTAAACATTCAGACAGAAAGAATTTGAAATATTTTTTTGGCTTTTTTCAAAACTTAAATAAACACATAAACAGAAACAAGCTTAAACTAGAGCTTAACAATCACAAAAAAAAAACCCCCCCATTTCCCCTAAAAAAATCCTACAACTATCCTAATAAGCTAGACTGAACTAGAAATAAGCAAAAATGATAAGCAATAAACTGAAAAATCTACTAAGCACTAAACTGAGAACCAAAAAGGCAGACTAGCTAACTTTGGACTACATTTAAGATAAGCAAATGGATCCTTGTGACTTTTTGAATTATACTTTGCTTAAACTATGACCTAAAGGCTACTAGAAACTACTTTTAAAAATTATTTTGAAAATCAAATTCTTAAAGAAAAAGTTGAATGAAAATGGCTTATTCACTTAGTAGGGGCTAAGTGAATCTTTCTTTCTGAAAAGACAAAATGCTGTTTTCTAGCTTAAAAACAGATATTTTAATAAGCTAATTACTAAAAATAAAGTCCTAACCTATAGAATATAGCCTATAATTTACTTGCAAACTTAATTTCTAATCCTAACTCTAAGAATTACCATCTAATAATTGAATTTAAAAATGGTTGTTTGTCTGTTTATGCTGCTGATGTAGTATGCAATTTTTGAAACCAAAACTCAAATTAAACTTGTGCAGGTTAAAGTTATTGTTTCCACCACTTTAAAACACCAAATCAAATGCAAATCTACTAACATTAATAGCTAACAATAATCAAAAGCTTAAAAAAGGCATATGCGAACCTCAAAAACAATATACTTTAAAACTTTTAAAGGCCTTTGAGTACTCCACAACTTTAAAACATGATCTATTACTAAAATGTGGATGATTAAAATCCACCAAAGTGGTTTGTACCACTACCAGTACTAACTTGTGGTTAGTACTGGTCTTGTTCCAAACACCCTTTGAGAGATTTTAAGCTCATATTTAGCCATAGATAATGAGATTTAAAGCTTCAACTACAAATACCAGATAACAACAAGCTAGAATAAGTCCTAATTAACAAATTCAAACAACTGATTAAGAAAAAATCACAATCCTTAAGCTAATGCTACTATTTTTGGAGTTTTTAACTGTTTTAAGACAAAGGATAAGCAACCTATGAAATAAGCTAACAAATGAACTCAATTATCATTAAATAACTAAGATAAGCAAGTTTAAGCTAAAACAAACAATAATAAGCTATAAACAAACAGATTAAGCTACAAAGCAGATTACACTTTAACTAAAGCAACATTAAATAGCTAAATGAACTAAAATTAAGACATATTTAAACTAAACTATTATTAGCTATGTTCTAAACATGATAAGCTATAATCAAGCAGAATTAAGCAGTTATAAGCTAAACTGGGCAGAAAATTAAGCAATAAGCTAAATTGACAAAAATTAAGCTAGAAAAGACAAAATAGAACTTACTTGATCCCTTGCTCTAAACAGGGATTTAAAGTGCTCAAAAAGCTAATCAACTAGCTCCAGCTTATCAAATGATAAGCTCGTAAGGTCTGCTCATCCATTATTAGCTTATCATCCAATATCCAAGCTGAGGTAAATTTAGAGTACAATGTAATGAGTAACTAAGCTCAGTAAAGCTTTTAAAAGCTTAACTGAGTATAACAAGCTAAGTAAGTAATAAGAGTAGCTTATGTGAGCTTATAGAGAACTTATAATCGACTTAAGCAGAATTGAATTAAGAAATTGCTTGAATTAAAACATGAAACTAAATAAAACTGATTTTTATTGAAAGTTTAAAAGATTACATTACTTGAAAAGGAAAATTACATGAAAATTAACTTTAAGCTAAAAAATTAAGCTACTCTAAGCTACCTACTCTTACTCCTAAGCTAGATGCCCTTAACTGTGTGAGCTTCCCCCTTATTTATAGTAATGTGAGGAGTCTTCTAGATCCAGGGACGCTCCTCCTTCATCTAATCATAGCCGTTGACCCATAACTATCTTCATACCACTTTGATCTAAGTCGTCCATTGCCTGCCACGTTAATTCTACCAATGAGAATGCACAGGATTGCCAACGTGTCATTCCCTTTGATGTCAGGGATGACATATGGGTTTCTAGAAGAGTTAACTTTCATTAAACGAGGGTAATTTGAGGTGCAGGGTGAAATGGGAAGACAGGTGAATAGTAACAATGGGTTTTTTTTTCACGCCCTTTTTCTTTTATAAGATCGTGTTTGACCCGGGGAATTAGGGCGTTGGCTTGGGCCATGATAAGGGTTTTGGGCCAGGATAAGGGTTTGGGTTCGGGTAACATTTAAAAGAGTTTGAGGTTATAAAAGAGATAATGACCGTTAGTCTTTATATTAAAAGGACTAACGGTGTTAAGCATTTAGGGCTTCTAATGAAAATAGTTTTTACATTAAGGGTATTTTTGGTATTTTGAGGGTTTTGTCTTTTTATAGGTTGACCAAGGTTGACTTTGTTGACCTTTGCTAGAAATTCCCGGCTCTTGTGCTCTCTTTCCATTCTCGTGTCCGGTTTTGACCGTTTTCTTGTGATTTTTGCATTATCCGTACCTACACATCACAAATGACAAAACAAGCAATATACAAGCATAATTTGCACAATTTAATCATTTAAGGGTCATTTTTGGTATAAAAAGGATATGTGATTTCTCACATATCACATGCCATTATTACCTCTTTTTATATTTTTCTCATTTTTTTAATTTTTTTCTTTGGTTTTATGAATATTATATTTTTGTATTTTGTTTTTATAAAAATTTTCTAAAAATGAAAAATCTTTTTGGTTTTTATGGTTTTTAATATATATACATATGATACATGATATTTGAATAGGTACCACCACTATTCATCAACTTCATCTGCCAGTTGTTTCAGAGTTTCCGGCGTAAAACTCCGCATTCCCAGCTTGTTGATAAGAAATTCAATTCTTTCTCTTGCGAGGGCTTTTGTGAAGATGTCCGCCAGTTGATACTCCGTATTGACAAAGTAAAGTTCAATCACCCCATTCTCAACATGCTCCTTGATAAATTGAAATCTGATGTCTATATGCTTTGACCTGGAATATTGAACATTGTTGCTGCATAAGGCAATAACGCTATTGTTATCACAGTACATTGGAATTTTATTGAATCCAAGGCCATAGTCAGTAAGCTGTGATCTCATCTAAAGGATTTAAGCACAACATCCTGACATAGCAGTATATTCAGCTTCCGTACTGGATATCGCAGCGCTCTTCTGCCTTTTTGAGGACCACCTAACAAGTCTATCTCCCAAGAACTGCATAATACCAGATGTGCTACGGCGTGTATCTTGACAACCAGCATAATCCGCATCTGCAAATGCTGTTAGTGCAATTGAAGAATCCTTCGGATACCATAGTCCCTGATTGACGGTTCCAATGAAAGATCCTTTTGAACGCAAGTAAGTGCTTTTCGGTAGGCCTAGCCTGATACCGGGCACACATGCATATAGCAAATTGTAGGTCAGGTCTACTTGCTGTGAGATAAAGGAGGGTGCCAATCATGCCACGATAGTGTGATGGATTAACCACTTTCCCTTCTTTATCTTCATCCAGTTTGGATTTCTCCACCATGGGAGTATCCACTGGGCCACAAGAGTCAAAAATCGTATTTATGTAAAGATTCAAGGGCATATTTTGACTGGTTAATAAAGATGCCTCTGGGATTTTGAAAAATCTATAATCCTAAGAAAAATGAGATTTTTCCCATCATTGACATCTTTAATTTTGAACAAATAATTTTAGCAAATAGGTCACAAAGTTTAGGTGTAGATGCAACAAAGATAATATCATTGACATATACTTGTACCAGAAGTAATTCCTTGCCTTCCTTACGGATGAACAAAGTAGGATCCACTAAGCCTTTGGAGAAGTCGTGGGATATCAGGAACGAAGACAACATGTCATACCACACGCATAGAGCTTGTTTCAACCCATAAAGAGCTTTCTTTAGCTTGTATACGTGATTGGGGTTATCTGGATCCACAAAACTGTCCGGCTGGCTAACATAAACCTCTTCCCGTAAATTACCATTCAGAAACGCAGTCTTGACATCCATTTGGTAGACGACCATGCTCATGTGAGCGGCAAACGTGAGAAAAATCCTTATAGCCTCTAATCTTGCAACCAGAGCAAAATACTCTTCAAAATCAATTCCCTCTTCTTGACGGTAACCACGAGCCACTAATCGAGCCTTGTTCTTTAGAATACCTCCCAGTTCATCTAGCTTCACTTTGTAGATCCACTTCAAAGTAATAACCATAACTTTATCTAGTCGGGGTACGAGCTCCCATACTTCAAGGTGTTCGAACTCATTGAGCTCTTCTTGCATTGCTTTGATCTAGCAGGATTGGGACAAAGCATCTTTATATGTATTGGGTTCAACAGCAGTAAGGAAAGCATCGTAGTAACAGAAAAGAGCTTGCTCATGTAACTGCAGCCTTGTGGAAACTGGTCTATCGAGTTCACCGATTATATTTTCAAGTGGGTGATCCTTAGTCCATTTGCTATTGTGTTTAGAAATTTGGTGATCGGGATGTACAATTGTATGAATAGAATCTGATGATGAAGATTGATCAGAATGGATTTCTGGAATTGGGATACCAAAGTACGGATCATTACCCATATGTGCAACTTCAATATCATGATTGTCTTCTTCAACATCGTTAGGAATGACGGGAGGTTGAGTTTCGGGTGTTGTTTGAGAGTTACTTGGTGATGGTGCATCTTGGTCAACTGTTGTTGAGGAAGGTGAACCGGTTGATACAGCGAGAACTGGAGCAACTACTTCATCAATTAGAGCAATGACTTCAGGGGCTGGGAGATCAACACTTGGTGGAGGAGTGAGTAATTCATCAAACATCGGTTGAAACAATATATCCCAATCAGTTCTTGAAGGTGGTACAAACGGTGTTGAAGGAGGAGGGTTTGGCACGAGTCCTGAACTGATTGTTGCAGGAGTCATTTCATGAAGTGCGGGTCCTGAACTGCTGTGTTCAGAAGCCATTGCAGTCAGCTCATCAAAATCTACATGAATTGTCTCAATGATTCGTCTGGTACGTCGGTTGTAAATTCGAAATGCTTTCTTTGTGGGTGCATAACCAATGAAAATACCAATATCAGCCTTCGGTTGTAACTTACCCAAATTCTCACTATCATTTGTCGGATAGCAGAGTGCACCAAATACATGGAAAAATGATAGGTCGGGAGGTTTGTCATGTAAAAGCTCATATGGTGTTTTGCCGTGACGAAGGCGTATGATGGAACGATTTTGGGTGTAACATGCGGTAGCAACTGCTTCTGCCCATAAAAATAACGAAGCTTTTGCATAAATCAACATTGTGCGGGCAGCTTCAATTAGCGTACGATTACGTCTTTCAATGACACCATTTTGCTGTGGAGAGCGAGCAACAGATGTTTCATAAGAGATACCAATCTTCTCATAATATTCACATAAAGTTTGATTAAGAAATTCAGTTCCATTATCTGTTCTGATTCTTCGGACAGTCACTTGAAGCCGCACTTGGATCATCTTGATAAACTTGATTATGAAATCTGGAGTTTCATCTTTTGACCTTAAGAACTTAACCCATGTGAATCGAGAGTAATCATCGACAATGACGAGGATGTACTTCTTTCCATTAATACTTGCAACACGCATTGGTCCACAAAGATCCATGTGTAAAAGATAGAGTTTTTCTTGGTTGGTGTCTTCAGATTTAGGTTTGTGGGGTTTCTTCTTGCTTTTACCCATTGCACAAGCAGAACACAAATGGTCCTTTTCAAATTTAAGCTTAGGGAGACCATGAACAAGACCGTGTCTAGCTAAATGGTTGATTGCACCAAAGTTCAGATGAGACAGACGTCGGTGCTATAGCCAGGACTTAGTCTTTGAGGCCATGGACAAAAGACATATAGGAGATGACGCCATCATATCTCCAAGAGACAGAGTGTACAGATTGTTGCCTCGAGATCCAGTTAATAGATCAACACCTTCTAAATTACGAATGAAGCAGGTGTGTTGACGAAAAGAAACTTCAAGGCTCGAATCACAAAATTGCCCAACTGAGAATAGGTTGTGTCCAAGTCCTTCCACGTAGTAAACCCTTGACATCGTAACATTCCCAATCTGATAATCACCATAACCCAATATCTTACCGACGTGACCATTTCCGAATTTACTGTACCCCAAAGACTTATGACGAAATTGGTGAGACTGAGAGCGATTCTTTCGGTCATACTGCTTGGAGCACCGAGTCCAAATACTAAGAACATTTGGGACGACCTGCAATTCATAAGAATAGGAAGATGAACATTTAGGAAACATAGGATCCCCGAGATTGACAAGTTCCTTTTGTTAAGTCAAAATGAGATTTGAGAACCTTAGATTTGCTATATGGAATTAGGGGTGTTAACGAGTCGAGCTTTTAACGAGCTACTCGAGCTCGAGCTCTTTTATCTCGAACTCGAGCTTGATAATTATTAAAATCGAGTTGAGCTCAAACAAGTTTTTATGCTCGATTATACTAACGAGCCGAGCTGTAAAATGAAACTTTCGACTCGGCTCGTTCGTAAGCTCGTTTAAGTATCTCGAGTCAAACGAGCTACTCGAGCTTAACGAGCCGAACGAGCTTAATGAGCCGAACAAGCAATAAATAGTTTTTAAGTATTTTATATGTAAAATTTTACACTTTTTATAAATTATAAATATACATTGAATACGAAAGAGTAAGTGTATTTAGTTCAGTTTTTTACTACGTATTGCTACCACGACATCATTTGAATATGTAAAACTGAAACTCTTAAATATGTTCCTTACTCGTTATACTGCTGGCTTTAATTTATAGTCTAAGCACTCCATACTTTTACCTTCATCTTCCGATGTGGGAAAAAATCTATTTGATTTTGTACGATCATACTTGCACACCGTTTTTCATTAGCACTATGGATAAAAATTATAAAATTAATAACTTATCATATCTTTAAAAATTTTATATCAATAAATTATTATCAAATATATAATATCTATATATATTTGTAACATTTTATTATTGTTTACTTTAGGTATAACACACATTAAAATTAAGAAGAAAAATCTTAATATGAGAATAATGAGAGATAAGTATAACACACATTATAAATGCATAGACTTGAATTAGATGTTTTCTTAGTCTTTTAGATGTATAATAAGAAGACGTATTATGGTGACGAAAGTTCATGTCACATAAATGAGAAGTATTAGGTCGTGAGAAAAAGGATATCATTGAACATGTATTAGGTCATGAGGACAAGGATATCCGTGAACATGTACATGTGAAGATGAATTGAGCTTTATCATGGCACGAAATGACTTGTTTTTTTTGGGATGAAAGAAGTAATATATAGATAAATAAATATATTAATATATAAAATAAGGGGTGTTTTTTTGATTACTTATTTTTTTGAGCTTATGAATTTTTGATGCAAACCGATCTATCGATTAAATGTATTAAAGAGAGTTTGTATATATTGTATGTGCTTTTTTTATCGTACAAGTTACAAGTCATCGATATTCACCTATTTATTGCTTATTATATAATTGTTGAGATAAATATGTGTGATGTGTAAACATATACATATTTCTTTGCATCTATATTGTTGGGTCGATTAAGTGCCCAATGATCTTTCACTTGGATTTGAATAAAAAATATCTCAAGTGTATAAAGACTCTGACCACTTACTCAAGTCACCGATCATACATATACAATCAGTGAGTTACCTTCAAGTGTCCAACCGAGTCTAAAAGAAAAGACTCACCACTCCCTGAGGCGAAACTCGGTGTGTGAAGTCCCTGAACCAAAGAAGAAGGTAATGTTTTGAGTGAGTATTGACGACTCACTGAAACCCCTACTATCTCCCCAAGACTTTGAAGTCATCCTGAAGACTTCGATAAATATATAACTGAACTTTAAGTGAGAACTTTCTTAGATAGATAAGTGAAAAGTACTTATCAAGAAAGTTAACAAAGTACAAAAGTGGTTGTAAAAATAAAGCAATTGTCAGCACTGCTTATTAAAAGTATGGTTGAACGTTGACTAGAAATAGTATATACTATAGTACAAATGTACTTAGCCAATAAAAACTAGACACGATACTTTTATCTTTTGGTTAATACATTTTGCTTTGCCTATAAAAGGAAAGCTTGTAAATGAGTAAATGTTTAAGCTTTTGCAATTAAAGTGAGACACTTTCGAAAGCACACTTACTCATCTCAAATTAAACTAAGTCCCGGATTCATAAATCTGTTGGTTTAGCATAGTTCACAGTCATATACTAATATATGTTTGTGTTTGAGTTTAGAGGAGGAGATTACATACATACATTGTCATTAAACTAGTTTACTATTCCACAAGTAAACTAAGTAAATTCTTTTGAATAACTTATAATAAGAATTTAAATGTTGAAAATATTGTGTATTTACTTTTACGTTTTTAATTACATTATATAAGCATGAAACTATGTTAGATTAACGTTCTAGTTGAAATAACCTAGTGAAAGAATACATGTAATCGTATATTTCTCATTTTGAGATCATTTTACTAATGTTGTACAACAAGTAGTAGAAATGTAGAAAAACCTCATCCCACATCGAAGGAGTATAGAAAACATGAGAGATGAAGGCTATTATAAGAATAAAAGCCTATGTAAAAGTGAAAAAAGAAACACATAAATAAAAGCATGAAACAAATATATATTAATTGTTTTGATTTTTGAATATGCTTTTAAATTAAGTTTTATTAAGTTTATTTATAGCTTATATTATTGATACTAAGAAACAAATTTGCTAAAAAAAACAAAAAAACAGCTTTTTTCGAGCTCGAGCTTAAGGTTAATAAACGAGTATTACGAGCTCGAGCTTGTATAAGTTTAATTTTAAGCCTTCATTAACAAAATATAAACGAGCTTCGAACTCGAGCTCGAACAAGGAAAATTTATTCGAGCTCGAGCTCGAGCCTAAATATATAATTTTATTCGAGCTTGAGTGGAGCTCGAGCCGAATATTTGTTAAACGAGCCTAGCTCGAATAGGCTGCAACTCGACTCGGCTCGGATCGTTAACACCCCTATCAGGAATATTAGTTTTAGATTTCCTAGGTTTCCTTGAGTAAACCAATGTTACAACAGGCTTAGGTGTTTCATTTTCTAGGGCAGTTGGTTTCCTAAGGGGGACTTCAGTAGTTGTGGTAATCCTAGTTAAAGGGTACGCGTTTCCTACTATAGTGAAGGTTCGTCTAGTAGGTCTCCAGATGCATCCAATTTTTGTAAACACCTTTCCTGTTGGTTTCCAAACTTTCTTCTTTGAATTTTTCTTAACAGATTTAGATTTATTACGAGCATTCACATTATTGATAAAATCAAGAGAACACAAATCAAAAGATTGGCAAAAACGCAATGCAACCATTACACTTAACACATTTTAGTTCAGAATTCCGCAATAAGCCTGTATGCTGGCACATGACAAGTTTCCTTTTAGATTCAACAACACAATCTTTATTTTTCAAACAGATATAACTTTCCTATGTGGCTTTTCTACTTTATTCTTCTGAGTACTACTTGGTGTTTTCCGAATCTTATCTTTCTTTGTATTGCCTGAAGGCTGTGATCCGCTAGCACTAGTAGACGGTTTTACTCCTGTAAAAGACAACATAGGTTTGTTAGAAACTAGGTTTGATGTAGAGGTTGTTTTTGTGATTGTGTTTCCTGAGGATGTGACGGGCTTAGTAAATCTAACGCTTTTGTCCTTATTCTTTGGGGTCACAGCCACTAATTTTCCATCAGCATTGTTGATACTAAGGCAGGTGTTACTGATGTTTGTAAGCAACTCTTGTACTAGTTTAGCATACTTACAGGCTGATTCTAAGGATTGATCTAGTGGATATTTTGATTTAACATGTTTAACTAGATCCCTAAGAACGGTAGTTTCTTCCTGAGTGTGCTTAATATAGGCAGAGTGAGCTGTCTGTTTATTCAATAATTTAGGGGTTATTGGTTTCACATCAATCTTAAGCATTTCTAGATCACTAGGGTGTTTTGTAACGTCATTATCAACTATAGATTTTCCTTTAAGTTTCCTTAAATCATCCTCGAGAGTTGTAATTACCAAAACTTTTTCCTGAAGACTAGCATTTAAATCAGAAATTTCCACAGACTTTAGATTGACTTGATTAATTAAATCATCACAATGTTCTTTTGATCGAATACGTGCTGGTTTAATCGAGTCATAAAGTTGTTTATAGGTCTGTTTCAAATGCTCATTCTTAGCAATAAGCTTTGTCACCCTATGATCCAATTCAATGTTAATTGTTTCAATCTCTTCTAATTCCTGTTTAATCTTATCTTCATTCTTTATCCCACTTAGAACTTTAATTCTCTCTTTCAACTTCTTTATGACTGTGTCTTTCTCTTGGGACTGAGCTTTCAATTCATTTAATTCAAACAATTGATCAAAACTTGGAGCACTTTGATTTGAAACAGGATTGTCCCTTTGAAAATTTTCTTGATTAAGTTGAGAATCAACTTCTAAAGAGATGCAATGTTTTTCAAGAGTGGTGAAACTTTTGAACAGTTTATCATAAATCTCTTTTTCAATGAAATCCGTTTGAAGCTCAGTCTCAAGTTGGAGACACTTTTCACATTCATGCACATTCACAGAAGCATTATTCACAGACGAATTCACAATTATGTTCACAATATCTTTGCTCAACACTTGTTCCAAGAGTCGTTCATTTTCGTTCAAAACTTGATTCATTTTAACTTCAAATGTTTTGGACTCTAAACGATGTTGTTCCACAGCCTGTTCCATTTGATGAAAGACATTTTGGACTTCAGAAAGTTCATCAACTAAATATTGATTGAATGTGTTAAATAAGTCCTTCAGAGCTTTTACAAATGGAATTATTTCATCCCTAAAACAAGCTTTTGTATGTTCGAACCCCCACGAGCCCTTAGTGATGGCTGTGGGTGTGGTTCTTTCTTTGACAACCACGTCAAAACCAGCAAGATGGTATTTAAGTTTCTTCAAACTCGTATTAACCATGCTTACTTTAGGAAGTTCTTTTGGAACCTCAACTTTGGTGGGTCTGCTAGAAAGAGTGGGTTCTGGAGAATTCACATAATTCTTAGACCAAAAGTCTTGTTCAGCAGATAATTCAGTTTGTGGAACAAATCGTGTTTTAAAATCTTGAGAAAGTTGATTAAGGACAGCATAATCGACTGGATGTCGCATTAACTTCTTTCTAACATCATAGGATCTTGTTGTTTAAAGCATTTTTGAACGACTCTCTTCACAAGATTAAGGTCCTTCTGAGGTCAGAATTCGCAATAGGATTAGTTTTCTCAATAATATCACCAACATATAGCTTTGGTTCCAACTGCTGAGCTTTCTTCAGATAGAAAGGATTTTGAAAACCTAGAGCTTGTTTAGTGGTATGATCATAGAAAAACTGTGGGTTCATCAATATGTGAATAGTTTGTGCGGATTGATCTCTTTTAAAAACAATATTATCTAGCTGTTTGATCCTCTTTTCTAACGTGATTTCCCTATCAATGTTTCTAGATTCTTCTTTCTTAAAATCATTTTTGAGAAGAGTAACAGTTTGCATTAAAGATTCCTTTTCTTTTAAATGTTCTGAAAGAGTTTGTTTAAGAAGATCAATCTCTACAGACTGTGCACATGAATCTGAAATGTTATCATTATTCTTTAAATCAACATTTTGTCCTTCATTCAACACTTTAACTTGTTCCTTATATCTTTCAAGCTGAGCAGTTAAAGTATCATTGACACTTTTATTTTCCAAATTTATCTTGGTACAATTAGCAACTTGGTTGTCGATGTTTCAATCCAGATAAATAACAGTGCATTCTTGTATGCAGAAGAGTTAGAATTCTGAACAGCTGCTTGTTGTGATTCGATCACATACTGAGAATAAGGAATGATATTGCTATCACTGGTTTTATCCCGTCCTCTTGAATGATTCTCAACATTTGACTGAAAGTTCAGAAGACATCATCACTTGCACAGCTTATTAATCATATTATTATCCACATTATATGATTTAAGTTTAACCTCAACAAATAGATAATGAATAAAATTTGTCCAATGAGAGCAACTTTGGCAGAGTAGTTCTCACAATCAGAGTCAAATGCATCCAAATTCAGCAGCTAAATAAGCAACATTTGTGAGTAATGACCGTTTGTGGCTTGAGCTCTGAATTCCTGATCTGCCAAAAAATGCAAGTTCCTCCTCATGTAAATTTGTCCACTGCGTGAGCTTAGAACCCCAACAACACTTTTTCTTTAAACCATGAGTCATCTCGTTTCCTTCTTGTTTAGTGCATTGTTTGGACATGTGTCCTTCCCCTTTGTAGTTGTAACACGTAACAATCCTCTGTTTCCCCGAGGTACACCCTACTTGAGCTCCTTGATGAAATTCTTGTAGTACCGCACATAAGAAATTTTTTGTCTCCTTTGTACTGGTTATACAGTTACTCTTCCATCATTAATGGTGGCTTGTTGCCTTGGGTTTGACGAGTTCCTCAACTGGTTATTGATAGTAGGATAGCGGAAAGTGACCACAACAGACAAGAATGACATGACATGATTTGTGGCATCAATTGGATCATCACCGTGCTTGAAAACTAGTATAGTCAGACCGGAGTCTAATTAGGAAAATATAAGATAGATGTATATGACTGTGGGAAGAGTATTCAATTTGAGGAATGTATGCGATGATGGAGAGAAAACATGTGGGTTAACTGAGGTTTGATAAATTGGTTAGGGTGGATAGGTGAATTTGATGAGGTATGTGGTAGATTGATTGATTGAGTATTGTTGAGATTCAAAAGGTGATCCATACTGTGAAGATTGATGAGGTGAGACAAATTGTTGATGTTGAGAGTTCTGGTAAGAGTGTTGATGAGATTGATAAGGAGACTGTGTCATTTGGTGTGATGCAACTAAAGCAAGAGGATCGGAGCTACGTTCATGCATCAATCGAACTTCATTTGCATGTCGTTCATGTTGTTCCAAGTGAGCATGAATCTGATCAACATTAGTAGTATGCAAATCTTTGACCAACTTAACATCAGTAACGAATTTGCTCCATTCAGCAGGAAGAGTGTTCAGAAACTTGGTATTGACTTGAAATTGCTCCAGTGGCATCTTGTAAAAATCAATCATTGAGTAGTAGATGAATCTCAAGATAGTACTCGTGTAAGTCTCTCGCTTTCTTGTATGTAAACTTATCAAATTCATCGTACAACTTACACTCTCGTTCTTGCTTTGTTAACGACGTTCCTTGCATGAGCAGTCTGATTTTCTCCCAAATATCCTTGGCTACACGATGTTGACTGACAAGAGCATAAATTTCAGTTGGAAGGCCTTGTAGAATAATGTTTATTGCTTTGATGTCACAATCAGCTTGAATGGTTTCTGCGGGAGTTAACTCAGTATATTCCTTTGGTCTGGTTACACCATCCACTGTAATTGTTGGCCAAACAAGTGGACTGATTCGCTAGAATCTATATATACGTAATTATAAAAATATATAAAATTATAGAAAATTACCAAACTACCCTTGAGGACAAAGGTAAAAAGGAAAATCTTCACAAATATATATAATATAATACGTATATAAACCGGGAAGTATGATTCCCGGGTCGTTATCCCCCAACGATTTGTGAAATTGAAACCACGTTTGATGCTCGGACAATGATTTGAATTTGAAACAAAGATTGATTTGATTATCTACTTTTAAAAATTAAAATAAACAAATTATAACAATTAAGCACGAAGACAAATAACGGGAAACCAAATTTTAACTAAAAACGCAAAACGGGACCCCTAAACGGAGGTCAAAAACCCTAAATTTCTAAAAATAAACCTAACTTAAAATTTTCTTTTTTTAAAGGACTTTGTTTGACTAAAAAGTAAGTTTAAAAGAAAACTAGAACAAAAACGTATTTGAATGAGCTTTAAAAAACGAAAAACGAAGGAACAATCCCGTATCTTAAAAAATCATATTTTGCAAATAGTCCTACGAAAGCAAAACTAATTTTCCTATAAACTTTATGATAAAAGAAAATTTTCTAAAAAAGATTTATATATATATATTTTTTTCTATTTTTTATGATTTTTTAAAGTTTTTAATGAAAACAAATGTTTAAAAATACTAAACTATATATAAAAATTTTAGAAAAAATACAGAAAATAGCTTATACTAATTAGAACCTAGGAAAAATAAGCTTTAGATCACAGCTTATCGAATAAGCTACGAAATAAGCTAAAAACAGCTTATTAAGCTTATAGGGTAAAACGTGTATAAAAGATAAATGTTGCAAGGTTATAACGAAAAAGACCCAAGGGCGCAGTGGTAGTGAGTGTGGTGTGTGTGTTATAAAAGGGTTGAAAGTGTTGAGGTCGGGGGTTCGAGTCTTGCTCACCCCCGATTTCCACTTTCCCCATTTTTTTTGAAAACTTATAAAAGCAAAGTTATAAAGCTCCTAAAAATAAGCATTTTTAATAAAAGCAACTTTTTATGAAAAGCCCTAAATAAGCTGTTAAACAGCTTATAATATGACAGAAAGTACTTAGCTACTTTTTTGGCTTTTTAAAGGATTTTTAGAACTTCACAAGCTAAAATAAGCTAAACCCTAAGAACAAAAAGCACTTTTAAGACTAAAGTTAACCTAATAAGCTACTAGAGAATAATTAATAAACTCCCCATAAATCTCCAATAAGCCACAAACGTAACTAACTTAATGTTAGTACTGCTGAGCTTTTTTACTTAAAGCTTCTAAACTACTAAGAGCTAGATAAGCTCTTGGGAAAAGCTTAAACTGAGCTTATCTACTCTTCTTAACCTAATAAGCTAAAATGCACAAAAATAAGCACAAAGTGACAATCCATAAACTGAAATTCTCAAATAAGCATTAATAGAAAACTTAAAAACAAACAGTCCCTACATGAATCTTTGAGCTTAGTTTTAGATAAGCTCTTGGATTCTTGTGGGGAAATAGCTTATTAAAGCTAATACTACAACTAAATAGCTACTTTAATCTACTTTTAAAAATGATTTTGAAACAAAATAGCTTAATGAAAAAGCTCTTTGAAAACAGTCCTAAGGCTTAAATCATGCTGAGTTTTACTTTGAAACTGAAAAGACAAAAGGCTATTTTGCAGCTTAAATTTAGATGACAAAATAAGCTAGAATTTTAAAACTAGTTGTAAACTTGTGAAATATGACCTAAAAGCTATTTATAATCTGAAAATTAAAAGCTAAATGCTATTTTTACCTACTGAAAATGAAGCTAGAAAATTGTACTTATGCCTTTTTATGTATCTGATGCAGTTGACACACTTATAACCAAAACTTAAACTAGAAAAAATGCAGGCCTAATAAGACTATTCTAACAAGTTTAAAACTCAAAATGAAAGACAAGAAAGATAATGACTATTGCTAGAAGAGATCTAAGCTAAGTTATGCAAATTACTTTGACAGATTTCAACTAATTTTAACCTAACTTATGAAAAACTATTATCCTATCCTAGCTTAAGAATATTACTAAACAAACCTAAATGAAGTAACAAACCTTAATATTAGTTTTAAAACAAACTTTTCAAGACAAAAAGACCACAAGCATTGTACAAACTTGTAGTATAAACTGCGTGCCAAACACCCCTTTAACTAGACTCAAAACCATTTAGGCTTATGAAAATGCAATCCAAAGCTCAAATCTAAATAACCAGATAATAAACAACTTATAAAAGACCTAATGAGCTTATACTAACAAGCAATTAAGCCAGAAATACTAATATACTACTATTGCTATTTTTTTGTTTTCTTATTGATTTTAAGACAAAATATAAAAAAAACTAAGATCTAAACTATAAAAGCTAAAAACAGATAATTAAACATGAACAATAAGCATAATAAATAGAGAGAACACAATAGCAAATTAATAACTGATAAATAAGCAAATGCAAGATTTAAGCTAAATAACTTGAATTTTAAAGGGAATTTACCTCTGCCTTAGCTAAACAAAGGCAACTAAGCTCAAAGGCTGTCTACAAGCTCTGACTTATTGTAAATAAGCCAGTAAAAGTCCATATGAGCTCTTCCAAAGTAAACTCATCTTCCAAAAAGCTCAAAATCCAATAAGCTAAGGTATTAACTGATTTTAGATTTAAGTATATTAAGATGCTTGAATTGAGCTCAATTTGAGCTTAGAGACTCAAAGAGCTTGTATGAGCTTATTAGTAGCTTATGAAACAGTAGCACAAACATTTGAGAATATAAGAGCTATAATAATGAAAAAAACAGCTAATGAAAACTTAAAATAGAATTTTATTAATACTAAAAACGGATTACAAAGCTTTGGAAATTGAAAGTTACAAAAGTTTAAAGAGAAAAATTACATTTAAAACTAAAAATTACATAAGCTATTGAATACTAAAAGTTTTTAGGAAAAATGAAGATAATCATGTGAGAGTGAGGGAGTCTTTTTATAGCTGCCTGGAGAAGCTTCTAGGTCCAAAGTTTGTTACATTATCCCATCAATCTTGGCTCTTCATTCCTAAAATCATTTGATGCTTTAATACTACCGTTGGATTTAGATTTTGATGCACACGGATTGCCAACGGGCAATCCATGTCAAGCCATTGTGCAACTTTGTGGAGCGTTTATAGATAGTAAAAACCCCATTCCTTGTGTCTTTCTTCAAATCCCACGCGTGTTATTCCGTTTAGGAATATGGCCAAATGAGAGCTTGATGACGTATAAACTCTGCCAAGGTGTACCTTTCACTTGAATTACCCTTCCATGCCCTAATTGCACTAGCCCTTTAGATAGACCTTGAGAGTAAATTGTAGAAGACGGTGAATAGTAGAAACAAAAATTCTCGCGTAACTTTATTTTATAAAAAGGCGTTTGACTTTTTTTTGATTTACCCGGGTTATAACTTTGTTTGACCTGGGCTTATAAAGGGATTTTGGGCCTGGCAAGTTTTGGGCTCGGGCTTTGGATTTGTTATAAGGAGTTAACGGGTGTTAACTCTTATAATTATAAGAGTTAACACCGTTAGGGTTTAGGGACTCATTTGTAATTTGGTTTTAAATAACAAAATGAGTGGACTGTTGGTATTTTTGGGATTTTTTTCATTTAGTGTTGACCATGTTTGACTGAAGGTTGACTTGAGTTGACCACTGTTGACTTTTGATAGCATTCTCCAGGCTCTTGTACACTCTATCCGTTCCCGTGTCCGTGTTTGTCCGGTTTTCTTGTGATTTTTGCAATATCCGTACCTACACAATCACAAAGACAAAACAAGCAATATACAAGCATTTTAAGCACAATTTTGTCTTTTATGGGTCATTTTTGATATAAAATGGATATGTGTTTTCACACATATCAAAATTCCCCAAACTAAGCGATTGTGTGTCCTCACGCAATATTATATTCTTTAAAACCAAATACCTCAAAACTTCCCTAAACTAAATCTTTGAAAAGTAGCAAAGACTTTTATGAAGAGAGTTTAGAAATCACAAGCTTTAAAACACCCAATTTTCCTATTTTTATAAAACTTTTTCATTTTTTTTTGTAATTAGGAATATTTTGACTTTCGTTATTTCCATAACTATTAGGGATCATAGAACAAGATGCATTTTGATCCGAGAATGCCCCAAAAAGGATAAATTCATCGTCCCCGACTTTTCACTTGTTCCAAACTAAGCTTAAAACGAAATCACAGCTAAATATCAGTTAAGATGCTAACACTACTCATATTTTCAACTTGTGAACTTTTCACTCCCAACATTTATTATATCTTAAGTGATTGTGCTATTTTGAATTTCAACCATGGATCAACATTTTTGCAA
>BQNB010032837.1:0-47145 GCA_026074375.1 Tanacetum coccineum
TCTCACTGCAATTTCAAAAGTTAAGGTCCCAAATCTGCAATTTGGCCATACCACAGGGACCAAAAATGCAATTAACTCTATCTGTCATTAGCTCAAATTTTCAGCTTAGCCCTTAGTTTGATGTTTCTAGCTTAATAGTTAGTTTAAATAAGTTCAATAGGATGGTTAGAATTTGCTTATTATCTGGAACTTAAATTTAGTTAGTTAAATTTCAAAAGTTCAAGCTAAATTTGGTTTTAAAATGCTTAAGGGGGTGTTTGGCACTGCAGTTCTAACCATAGGTTAGAACTGCAGGTGACCTTGTGGTCTTTTATTCTTGCTTTTAGTCACTCATTTTAGAGATTTAATCAGTTTTTTTAAGATAGAAATAGATTTGTTAAAGTTTTCTTAAATTGCATTTTAAAATTTTCAAGTCTGTCAAGTAGTATATGCATTATCAGTTTTAATCATTTCTAGGGATTGTTTTCTCTTAGAGTACTCTTAGTTTAGAGTTATGAGTATGCTAAAGTAGGTTCATAGGTCTGCATTTCTTTGTTTTTGAGTTTGGCATTCTGATGCATTTTTGCACCAGGGGAGTTAAATGAATAAAAGGCATTTTTATGATTAAAATTCAGATGGATAGAAATAGAGTTAGGGTTTAAATTTTGGTTTTCAGCTAGATTAGGTATCATAGTCAAACAGTTTTCAATCAGTTTTCCAAAATTTAGCTTATCACTTATCTGTTTTTAAGCCCCAAGTTGGGAATTTTTTTATCAAGCAAACATTCATAAGTCACCCAGTTTAAGCTGAGTTACTTGGCATTTTCAAAAGTCTTTTTCTTAGAATTCTTATGTTCAAAAGCTTGTTTTAAAAGCACTTTTTTTAAAGCCCTCAAGTTAAGCTTTAAGATAAGTCAATTCTCAAATTCTGTAAAGCTTATTTGTCAGCTTATAATTAAGCTCAATGAGAGCTCTTTGACTGTTTTGTCTGCCAGTTTGAACCCTTAGCATATTTAGGATTTCTGGCTTATTAGCTTTCTACTTTTAGCTTAATTTAGTTGTTATTAGCTTATTTAGGTGGGATACCCTTCTGCCTCAGCTTAGTTTCCTTAGCTTTAGCTTATTTTTTTTCTCTTAAGATTTCTTATAGCTTAGTGTTTTTTTTGCCTTAAGTTTAGTATAGGGTAGTCTGTTTTTTTAATTGCTCATTTTCCCTACTTATTTGCTTGATTATTCTAGGAAAAGATTGCTTATTAGGCCCCTTAGCTTAGGTTAGGTTGCTTAATTTCCTTTTTCCTTTGTTTAAATTGTCACAAAGCCAAAAAGAAATAAGCCATTTTGTGTCTTGTAGCATTTAAGCTCACTGCCAGTTTTAATAAGCTGATTTTTAGCTTATTTCTAGCTTTTCAATAAAAATTCCTTTTGTTAAAAATGCTTATTTCTGTATGTTTTAGCTTTTTCAAAAAAAAAGGGGGAAAGGGGAAGTCACAGGTGAGCAAGGCTCAAACCTGTGACCTCCACCCTCTCAACCCTCACACACCTCACTCACTAACCAACTGCGCCCTTGGGACTTTTCTGTCTAAGGGTGCAGTGGCTAATCTTTTATCCCTTTCTTCACTTTTTATCTTCAGCCTTTTAAGCTTTTTACCAGCTTATTCAATAAGCTGGTAAATAAAAAAAGGTAAGAGGGGAAATCGTGGGTGAGCAGGGGTCGAACCCACGATCTCTACCCTCTTCAACCTTACAAAGCCTCAACACAACACACACAAACCAACTCGCCCTTGGGACTTTTTCATACATTCTTTGCAACGTTAATTCCTTATAGACATTTTTCCATTTTGCTTATTCGAGCTTTATGACTTATTTTTTGCTTATTCATTAAGTGAATTTTCAATTTAGCATTTTTAACAGATTCTTTACTGTCCTAAGTACTTTTTATAATTTTTCTGTAATTTTTAGGAGTAGTTAACTATTTTTTATTAATTTTCTAGGTTAAATTAGTTTTTAATTCGTAATAAATAAAATAAAAGTCAAAAAAATAAAATTCTTTTTTAGAAAATTTTCTTTTATCATTTAGGACCTAGGAAAAATAGATTTGCTTTCGTAAGGTTAATATTTTGAAATTTCACTTTTTAAAGAACGGGATTTCGTTCCCGTTCTCGTTTTTATCATTTTTTAACTTTAAGTGTTCTCGTTTTAGGATTTCTTTAGCACTTCTTTTTAAATAGTCAAATAGGATTAGAAATAGTTTAGAAAATCATTTTAAGTTTAAATTTAGATAATTTAGGTTTTAAATATCGCGTTTTTAATTCCCGTTTACGTTTTATGCTTACGTGTTTAATTGTCATTTTATTACTTACCTGTTTTCGTATATTTATCTACTTGTTATTTATTTTTAGTAGTATTTAGAAAATCCAAATCAAAATCTTTGAAACCATTCAAAACGCGCGATCACGGACGTTACCGATTTTCAATTCACAATTCGTCGAGGGAAAACGACCCGAGAGGTTTTTGAGACTACTTTGGTTAAAAGCTCGTTTCTAAAACCCGACGGAAAATACTTACTATACTATTATTTGATATAATCCTTATATACTTATATATTATATATTATATATATAGTGTGTTCGGAGACGTATCAAGTTTTTGGCGCCGTTGCCGGGGAAGTGTGTTACGATTATCGTGTTTCATTCAAAGATTAGTGTTTTTGAAGAATCTTCCTCGTGAAGTTATTTTCCGTTTGTGAATATTTTACACTTCTATTTTGTATTTAGTGAGCTCCGGAGTACGTTTAATTCTTTCGTTTACCAATAAAAAACTTTTTTATTCTTATTTTTATTTTTTCTTATGTATTATTATTCGAAAAAAATGCTAAAAAATTAATCTCTTTATCCCTCTTATTTGTTTTTTTGCTTATCTTCTTAATCCTTATATGTTTTAAATTCTTTTGGCGTCTCATTCGTTCAAAATCCATCTTTACGATATTCTAAGGAGTGTTCGGTCCTGGTGGTATTTGTCACCACTAAATTATTGTTGTTCGATTATGGTGTCTTTTTGAAAAGATCCTTACTCCCGTACCTGATTCTTCTCGCGTGTGCACAGATGTGTGGAAACCCCGGTGTGGTCCGTGTTGTAGTGGAGGTGCATTTTTACGAAGAACAATTCGATGAGATTTGCATGGGTATTGTGTTGGGAAAAGTGGGATTCTTTCACATAGACTATTTCAAAGATTCTTCGAATTCAATCGTTGGACAATTCTAAACGTTGTTAATGCTCTTCCGAGAGCATCCGTTGTCAATCAAGACCCCGTTTTTGTTGTTAAGTCTTTGCAAGATCCTCCACAAATTGACCATAATTGTTGTTATGAGTGCGGTGATTCATTAGATGGAATTTTTTGTCAACAATGCATTTGCAAGTTTTTTGTAGGAATGGTGTACATTAAGGTTCATTATTACTCCACCTAATGTTCCGATTAATCTTTAATCCAGTAGAATGCAATCAACCATTAATGAGCGCACAAAGTTTTTGATTATATGTGAATTCATTCATTTTATATTTCCAATAACCTCATTCTTTAAATGTTTCTCCAAGTGTTCTCACCTACCCTCCACAACCCCAGTTTGAGACTTACTTGTGTGAGTTATGTGGAAATAAAGCTCATTATGGTTATGATTGTTCTAACACTGTTCTCGTTTTTCATTTTGAATAAACAAGACGTGTTACAATTCAAAAACTTTTCCTACGATATATTATCTGTTTCTCAAAATTCACTAAGTTTTTCTCAACATTATCTTTGTTGTGCTTATTGGCGGGGGTCCCTCGCTATGATTTATCTTTGTCAACCGTTCAATTGAAATTTTCTAGATCCTTATACTGAGTTCATTGTTTATTCCGTTTTTGACCAACCTCAACACCCGCAGGACGCTGTCGTTGTCAAGAGCCCTTGTTTTTATTCTTGAGCGCTTGAAGAATTAAAAAGAGATCAACGTATGTTTTAAAAGGAATTGATAAAATGCCGATATCGCGGTAAGAACAAACGGCTAAAGAGAATACGAGATGTATCGAGGGAAATGGGGGCATGTGGGAGCACTTGGTTTATTAAAAATTAAACGATATCATAAATGATTTTGGGTTATTATAATGATTTCGATGGAAGAGAAGATTGATGGAGATTATGTTGAGAGTTTTGTTAGAGATTGAATTCGATAAACTTATGCAAAAGATTTTAATATATGGGGATAGCGAAGTTCAATATAAAGGAGCATGGCTTACGTAGAAGAAGAAAAGTATTTCTGCTGATTGTAGCTTACTATGCTTTCTGTTACTTGTGGGAAGGTGGTGTTTATATCTCATTAGGAGATTTTTATTGCTCGATATTTTACGTCCTAAGCAATCACAACCGGACTTATCGATCGGATGAACACGATAAATTTTTAATTTATGGAGGATGAGATTCTTGTCATTTTTTGGCCAATGGGAATCGGTAACGAAATAATAAGTCTAGTGTTGGAGAACCTTGTCTCAATCCCAAGTGAGGTCGTCGGGAGGGAATTTTCAGACGATTCGTTGTGATATGCCTATTTGTGATTTTGGTCGTATTAATGTTGTAGGTCCGAACCTTTTGCCAGAAATCTTTATTTAACACGTGATACTTCCGATTTGTTTCATTATTCTAACGATCGACCTATTCTCGAGGAGTTCACGGTAAAATCGCTCTCATATTGCTATAATTACACCGGGGAATTGTGAAGCCCGATTTTTGATCCGTAAAATGATCAATACTTCGAGGATGACGACGATTTTGTAGACATCAATACGTTAGCCTAGAGGAGGTTGAATGATGTCAATGAAGGGAAGGAAATTAAGAGTTCTGTTTTAGGTTGAATCCTTCAATCCAGTCGTTTATCTTCGTGAGATATTGTTGAACTGTTAGTCGTTTTATTTCTAATATCGAATCTTTGAAAGACAATCCTATTCCCGTCGTGGATAGTGATTCATCCACTAAACTTATCTTTCTGTTCGGAATTAATTCTTTACCCGTATTCGGTCCTTTTAGCGATCATTTCGGATAAAGAAGAGACGGAGAGTGGGCTTTGTGCTAGTACCTCCTACTTCATGATAAATTACTCTCTTCACAAGTTTAGTCATTTCATTTGAAATCGTCATTTCCTAGTCCTTCACTCACAGAACCCACGGGTATGTTTGTCTCTGAATATGGCTATATAATGATTGAATCATCTTTTGAACAGGTGGGGAAAGTGAAAATATAGTTGTTTCTAATTGTCTGTGATGAGGAACGTTTTCATCTTACTTTTCTCATACGTAAATTCCTACCATTTCTCTCACTACCCCGTAGGTTTCTCCTTTATCTTGCTCATCGGGATGGTTGAAGATTCGATTTTTTTGACCCAAAGATCTTCACTTAGGTGCCTAACAGTGGTATCTCCTTTTGATTATCCCAAGGGACGAATAAATTCGGGGGATCCGTGTCGTGCTTGCGACATAGCGTTTCAAAACAAGCCGCTTCGTGCGGGAGGAGTTCACCCATGATTATCTTTTCTATCTTCTTTTATATATTCTTATCCTAAGGGGTTGTGTTGTGAGAGGCTTGCTACTCTTTCCGATTTCTCGTTGTCTTGTCGCTTGTTTGTTGTGATTTTTGTAGGATCAACCCAACAATTTCTGAAGCCTCTTGTGTCCGGTGATTTGTCCGTTCGCTCGCATGCTTCCTCTTCCTTTGTGTGAAATCTAGTTCCACTCGAGTTTCTTATCCTTTCTTCGTGATTAGTTTGGGGAGATCCGATATCCTTTCATCATTATCGATTCACGTGTATCTTTGCATAACTAATAAACGGCTTAGATTTTCGTAGAACCCAGCCTTAAATATTGAGGACAATATTTCGTTTTAGTTTGGGGAGGGAATCTATTGATTTGATTTTACTTGCTTATTGTTTTGTTCTTACGTACCCGTTTTCCTGCAAAAATAGCAAAAAAAATTATATTTTTCAGTCTTTTTTTTTCAATATCCAAAAAATGAAAAAATATAGTAGTTAAGACACAAATGTAGGTTTTCCGATGGTGAGAATAAGAAGTAATTTTTGACCCGATCGAACGTGTTGAGTTCTAGCTTTTATCCCTTAACAAATAATGATGATAGTTTGTGCTAGTCTCATGAAGACTTTAAACATGCTAGACTTGAATCGTTAGTAAATGAAGACTTGTGCTAATCTCAAGTAGATTTTAAATATGCCGAGTTGGATTTTATATAGGCTAAGTATTTGCGAATCTCTTTATTAGAGTTTTTAAATTGCAAAGAATAAGAGATGATAGTGTTGATTACGAAATTAGGATGCTAAACAAAGTTTATTTGGAAAGCTTAAAGGCTTATAAGAATAACTTGTGGTTTTTCTTCCCCGAAGTTCTTAAAATGATTAATCATACGTGTTCTCTTTAATTTTTACAAATTAGAGTTTTACTCTTAAAAATCTAATCAACATCTTTAGAGAAAAAGCTTTATCAATGATAAATAATGATTTTAGTTCAAGTTTATACTTTGGTTTTCTAAAATGAAATTTTTTATTTGCAAAAAGAAAGAAAAAAAATGTTGCATATAAAAAAAATATATGTAGTTGTTGAATAAAAGGATGCAAGTTATAAATCCTTTAGTGTTAATAATTAATATACAAACTCCATCGTAATAAAGTACATGGGCATTTGTCGGTTCGCTCCCGATGTGACATCGAAAGAAAGGGTGGAGGATGTATATTTAGGGTTGGTATCATAATAAGTACACGGACTCTTGTCGGAGGCGTGGCCGATGTGTCGTCGAAAGAAAAGTGATACCAATTCCTAGCTTATGTGTAAATAGTGATAATAATGTTGCAAGTTAATTAATAGTAAAAGTTTTCTTTTCTAAAACCAAAGTATTCTTTTGAACCAAAATTTGCAAAAGTCTACAAAGCTTTTTCATCGGAAGTTCATAAGTCTCGATTACTATTCTCCGGATGGGGTCTCAAAAACCTTAGCACTTACCCGATGACGGTGGGATGCTAGAGAAGAAAGTCATTCATGGGACAAGTGAACCAACGATGTCTTAGCCAAAGAGGTTTTTGTTTGCTTTGAGTTGTGATTTTACTAAGTGATTAATTATTAAAAAATCTCTAGCAGTGGGAACCATATAACTAGCAGTGGGAATGCCTTAGCATTTTATTCCCAACAATCAGCATTAATACTTTCTAAAATATTTAGTCAAATTCTCAATCAGCATTAATCTCTTTAATCATCATTAACTTCATTCTTCTATTTGACTAATCAACATTAATTTCAGCAGCATCATTAATCTTGAACCAGTAGTAGTAACTCTATAACCAGCAGTCTTAAGTCTTTTAACAGTCTTAAGTTAGTACTGGCAGTACTAACTTACTCTAGCAGCACTAACTGATTAATACTGGCAGTTGTAACTTATGAGCAGTACTAAGTATGATAAGTTTAATTCCCAACATTCTTTCACTTCACCTAAAAATGATACTTGAAAACATCAACAATAATGTTGGTGTGCTCGTAGGTTTGACCTTAAACCCAAAAGTTGTGCCAATATTTCAACTGTAGACAGTAGTGCTATATGCCAGTAAATATATGCTAACAATCCAAGACATAGCATCCCCACTAGTCAATCATAATATGTCACTTACGCACCTAAAGGTCTTACCAGCTTGAGCACTGATAAGTGTAGAATACACATATCCATTTGTACCTAAAATAACCCAAATAAACCCAAAACAAACCAAAAATGGCAAAAATATGCTTGTATTTGTGTTTTGTGTGTGCAGGTACGGATAAATCAAAAATCACAAGAAAACAGTCAAAAACAGGAAAGCACGGACACGAGAATCAGTAGAGTACAAAGCCGAAGCCAGAAAAGTCAAGCCTTAGTCAAAATCAGCCAAGAAAAGTCAAAGTCAGTCAAAGATGGTCAAACTAAGTCAAACACAAAAAGACAAATCCTCATTATGTTTCACTTTGGTCCCTCAACTCTCACAAAAGTCCAAAAATGTCCCTTCCTCCCTTATTGGGCCCAGGAAAGCTTAATGGGCCTTACCCGAATCCTTAAGCCTAAAACCCTAGCCCACTTCCCTTTTTTATAAAACCACAAGGACCAATACTGTTAATTACCAAAGATAATTTACACTACAACTTGAGATAAATAACCACAGGGACTAGTTTTGCAAATGACCCAAAGTTCAAAAACAAATTACCCGTTTTCAGGTAATATTTGGGCGCCAAGAAGGAAATACTATTCACCATCCCTAACCTTTTACCACACCATCAAAACAAAGGGCTTTTTGAAATTGAGGGATTGAGTGGGTAATTCAAGGGTTATTTCATCATCAATACTTCTTATTGGTCAAGCCCATTACATCACGGATCAAGGCTAAGGCAAAGAAGCACAAGAGAGATGTGGGTTTTGCTCTGAAGTACTCTCAGAACTAGCACAAGGTGTCTCACACGGATTGCCACGCTGGCAATCCGTGTGATTACCAAAAAAGAGATCTAACGGCCAAGCTTGCTTTATTAATGATTAAGGAGATTCAAGGGATAGGATGAGAGAAGGTCTAACAAACTTTGGCTCCCTAGAACCTTCTCTCAGCAACTATAAATAGCAGCCTTGCTCACACACATAGGGGCATTAGTTTTAGGATTAGTTCTAGGAGTAATTTAGCTTATTTTAATAGCTTATTTGTAATTTTCAGTTTTCTTAGTAAAATGTAACTTTCTCTTAATCAAGTTTAATAAGATGTGTTTACTTTTTAAAGCTTACATATCTGTCCAATGTTTTTGAAACTGTTTAAATAAGCTACTAATAAGCACATATTAATTCCTTGAGTCTCTAAGCTCAAGTTGAGTTTGAATTAAGTCCTTAATCTACTTTAACCTTAAAAACAGCTAAATTACCTTAGCTTATGGGAATTTGAGCTTATGGAAGGGGAGCTTAACTTGGAAGAGCTCCCAAGGACTTTAACTGGCTTGTCTTTGATAAGCCAGAGCTGTTGATTAAGCTCTTTGAGCCTTTGATCCTTTGTTTAGCTAAGGAATATGTAAGTTACCTCTTTACTTTTCTGACTTAATTTTTAGCTTATAAACTGCTTATTTCTGTTTATCTATTGCTTATTTGAGCTTAATTCTGTTTAATTGTGCTTATTGCTTGCATTTTATCATTTTTTTTAAATTCTATGCATTAGGTCTTATATTTCTCATACTTGCTCTTTATATCTGTCATTAGCTCAAATTTTCAGCTTAGCCCTTAGTTTGATGTTTCTAGCTTAATAGTTAGTTTAAATAAGTTCAATAGGATGGTTAGAATTTGCTTATTATCTGGAACTTAAATTTAGTTAGTTAAATTTCAAAAGTTCAAGCTAAATTTGGTTTTAAAATGCTTAAGGGGGTGTTTGGCACTGCAGTTCTAACCATAGGTTAGAACTGCAGGTGACCTTGTGGTCTTTTATTCTTGCTTTTAGTCACTCATTTTAGAGATTTAATCAGTTTTTTTAAGATAGAAATAGATTTGTTAAAGTTTTCTTAAATTGCATTTTAAAATTTTCAAGTCTGTCAAGTAGTATATGCATTATCAGTTTTAATCATTTCTATGGATTGTTTTCTCTTAGAGTACTCTTAGTTTAGAGTTATGAGTATGCTAAAGTAGGTTCATAGGTCTGCATTTCTTTGGTTTTGAGTTTGGCATTCTGATGCATTTTTGAACCAGGGGAGTTAAATGAATAAAAGGCATTTTTATGATTAAAATTTAAATGGATAGAAATAGAGTTAGGGTTTAAATTTTGGTTTTTAGCTAGATTAGGTATCATAGTCAAACAGTTTTCAATCAGTTTTCCAAAATTTAGCTTATCACTTATATGTTTTTAAGCCCCAAGTTGGGAATTTTTTTTATCAAGTAAACATTCAAAAGTCACACAGTTTAAGCTGAGTTACTTGGCAATTTCAAAAGTCTTTTTCTTAGAATTCTTATGTTCAAAAGCTTGTTTTAAAAGAATTTTTTTTAAAGCCCTCAAGTTAAGCTTTAAGATAAGTCAATTCTCAAATTCTGTAAAGCTTATTTGTCAGCTTATAATTAAGCTCAATGAGAGCTCTTTGACTGTTTTGTCTGCCAGTTTGAACCCTTAGCATATTTAGGATTTCTGGCTTATTAGCTTTCTACTTTTAGCTTAATTTAGTTGTTATTAGCTTATTTAGGTGGGATACCCTTCTGCCTCAGCTTAGTTTCCTTAGCTTTAGCTTATTTTTTTTTCTCTTAAGATTTCTTATAGCTTAGTGTTTTTTTTGCCTTAAGTTTAGTATAGGGTAGTCTGTTTTTTTAATTGCTCATTTTCCCTACTTATTTGCTTGATTATTCTAGGAAAAGATTGCTTATTAGGCCCCTTAGCTTAGGTTAGGTTGCTTAATTTCCTTTTTCCTTTGTTTAAATTGTCATAAAGCCAAAAAGAAATAAGCCATTTTGAGCTTATTTCATAGCTTAATTCTGTTCTTATAAGTTCACTGCATCAGCAGTACTAAGTCAATTAGTACTGCTGATTTTTAAGCTTCAATTTAGGAAAGAATTATTTAGGGAGTTATGTGTCAAAGCTAAAATTTAGTTATGTATTATAGTTTTCTAATAAGCTTAGTTAGGTCTTAGCTTAGTGTCAATTTGCGGCTTATCTTGCTTCGTTTAATTTTGCTTTTAGAAAAGTAAGCCATAAAAATGTAAACAACAAAAAAACTGTAGGAATAGAATTAGTTTCTTAATTTTGAAATTTTAGAGTTGTAGAATCTGATTTTCTTTCTTAGTTTCATTTCTTATTAGTTTTTTTGTGCTTTTTAGCTTAATGAGATTTTGTGCTTATTTTCTAGATTTCTGAGTTTGCTTGTTTCCTCATCATTTTCAGTAGCTTAAAAGTAGTTCAAGCTCTCATTTCTTTTCATTCATAGATTAAGCATGTCATAAGCTTTCTAAATCACTTTTCCTTTTTCAAAATGAGCTTAATTTGAGCTTTTTGCAAGTCAAAAAGCACAAGTGAGCTTAACTCACTTGTTTCTGTAAACAGCTTATTGATAAGCTGTTTATGAGCTTATCTTTGGGTTTCAGCACCTATTGCTTTTATTAAAGTTACTCCCACCAGCTTATTCTACAACTTTTCTCTTTTGAGTTTTTCCTAAACAGCACTTTTGAATTTCAACTTATTTTTAAGCCTAGAGTAGGACTTAGTTTGTTGTCGGGGTGGGTATTCAGGGACCATTTATGTAATTTTCTAATTTCTTTGTTAACTAGGTTAGCCCTTTGTCTGTTAAGAGTTTTACCTAGTTAGTCCTTCCCGTTAGTTAGCTAGTCACCCAGTTAGTCCCTAGGTCTTTGCATAGTTAGTCCCTAAGTTAGTTTTTAATTAGTTTTTAATTAATTTTAATTAATAATTAGGGTTTAGTTTTAATTAGTTTAATTAGTCTTTAATAAAAAGTAAAAAATTAGGGCTTTTATTTTTAGTAATTTTTTGCACTTTTTCTTTATTTAGTGTAATTTTTATAAAAATTTTAGGATTAAATTTTTAATATTTTTATTATTTTTAAGTTTTTAATTAGTTTAAATCTTTAAAAAATCATATCTTTAAATCTAAAAAGCCAAAAATAGTAATTCTTTTTTCTAAAATTTTCTTTTTACTTATTTTATTTAGGAAAAATTTAATTTCAATTATTTTTATATTTTTTATATTTTCTAGGATTTAATTAGATTTAAATAGTTTTTAATTCTTAAAAAATTCAAAAATAATCTATTTTTTTTTCTTTTTCTTAAAATTTTATTTTATCATAATTTAGGTTTAGAAACTTAATTTTCAATTTTAAAGTTTTAATTTAGTAGGTTTGCTTAATTGTCGAGTTTTAATTGTTTCCCGTATTTGTTTAATTGATTTAGTGCCTTTAATTTTCCATTTTAATTGTTGTTTTTTTAGTCATAGCTTATCAAATCATCTATTTTCTTATTCAAATCATAATCCGGACTTAAACGAGGTTTCAATTTCACTAGTCGTTGGGGAAACGACCCGGGTGATCATATTTGCCCGGTTTAATATACGTATTATATTATATTATATATATTTTTGAGAGTGAATTTTACCAAGGGTAACTTGGTAATTTTCTTAATTGCTCTTAGGTTTATATTATATTGTGATATATTTTAGGTATATAAAACTGCAATCAGTTTTTGGCGCCGTTGCCGGGGACTAGTGTTTAAGATTCCTTCGTTTTTAGTTTATTTGGTTTGAAGATCCTTTCACCCTCGAAAGTTTCATTCTTGTTTTATAATTCAAAAATCCAAAAAAAAATCATAAAATATAAAAAGTAAAAAATATTTTCCTTTTCTTTTTAGTATAAGTAAAAGATAAAAAAAATAGAAAAATCAAAAATATAAAAAAATCTTCCATAAAAATTGTCCTTAAAAAAATAATAAAATAAAATAAACAAAGTTGGTAATCGAACACCAAAAAATAATATCTTCTATTGAGATATTATCATTTCAAATTCCGGTGAACTTGTTGGTTCCCAAATCGAATCAAAGATTTAACACTTGCCATTTGTGTCTCTACGAAGTACACGATCTCACTTTGAAAAAGCAATTTTTGAGAGCTACGTGAAGTAGGTTGATTTATTTGGTTTAAAGGCTCGTTGTGTAACCGTTAAAATTCATTGTAAAAAAAATAATTAGTGTAAAAGTTTGTGCTTTTTGATTTTTTAGTTTTTCCTTTTATGCGCACTCGTTCGCAATTCTCGAAGGTAGTACGTCAACAACAAACTCTGTTTCGGTTGATTGAAAATTTTTGAAACCTATGTTGAAACAAAACGTTGTTCTAATGGCTGATAATCGAACAATGGTCCCAAATGTTACAAGCAACCCATCGATGGGTATGAAGGATGCTATAGTTTGTTTCCACCAATTAATGCAAACAATTTTGAGGTTAAACAACTTTTATTAATTTGTGCAAAAGTAATAAGTTTTAACGGGTAGACAAGACCTCACAATCACCTTGATTTTTCAAAAGGTCCCACTTCAACGTTTAGACATCCGAAGTACGAACACTTCGATAAAGTTTTGTTTTTCCTTTTTCTCTAGATGGATTTGAATGAAGCCCGAGTGGTATAGACAAGGATCCTCCTAGATCAAATTCACATGGGGATCGACCTTGTGTCAAATTCATAAACCAATTCTTCCCACCTTCAAAAACAACTTACCTTCGAAACAAAATCACAATTTTTTTCAAGAACAAAACGAAACCTTTCAATGAGCATGGGAACGTATTAAAGACTCCTTCGTCAATGTCCTCACCATGGCTATTTTCGAAATACACCAACTCGATTACTTTTTACAATTCTTTGATTTCAAAACGGATCAAGATGCCCTTAGATTCCGTCGCAGGTGGCAATTTTTTTAGACAAGATTTGCCTCAAGAAAGATTATGCGATTATTGAAGAGCAAGTCTAAAAAGTCATACTCAAGAAGTCGTGTAATGATTCAAGACTGTGAGTACCAGGATGCTCCTTCTATTCTTCACTTCTAATTATTCTTTTGTTTATGCAACAAATAGCCGCTTCTCTCGAGGATAAGATGACTATTAAGATGAAACAAATGATGAATGAAATGAAAGCTTTAGTTGTTACTACTCCCGCACCCGTCAAAGCGGTTGAGGAAGTATGTGTTACATGTGGATCGAATCACAATTTTAACCATTGTCCGTTAACTCGAGGTGGAAACGATTTTCCCGTTTTTCAAGATAACATCCAACAATTTCAACAAACCGCAGCCATTGGCAATTTTCTCCAAAGAAACCAACCTTCTAATTTGGCAAGTCAAATGAAACCACCGGGTTTCAATCAACCGAATGTTCAAAACAACCAAAACCGTTACCAAGGAACCAATTCCAATTTCAATCAAAACCGTGGAACCAACTTTAATCAAAACCGTCAAAACAATCAAGGAGCCATTTATCAAGCCCCACCATACCAACCACCAATGAATCAGCCACCAGTTTATCAAGCTCCTACGTCCCAAATTCAAGGTGTTTCGAAAACAGATTTTGAAAACTACGTCAAGGCAAACGATGCGGTGTTGAAGAATGTTCAAAATCAGGGTCAAAATTTGCAAAATCAAATGGCTAATGTTACGAGTTTGTTGACAAGTCTTTGTGATAATTTCAAAAATTCCGTCTCTACCTCGAATTCAGGAACTCTTCCAAGTCAAACCGTGACTAACCCTCGTCAGCAAATTAATGCTATTACCACAAGGAGCGGTAAGACTTTGGAAGAACCTTCGACTCCTTTTGTTCCTACACCCATTATTTCAATTCCCCAAAAAGAACCCAAACAAAACCCGGAGACGTCAACGGAAAAAGTGCAAAATCCAAATTTGGAAAATACCGCACATGTCCCACCTCCGAAGGAAGAAGATTCCTTTTTTATTGAAATCCCAAAACCAAAAGCAAAGAAAACCGTTAATCTTGATCCTAATTCTCCAAATCCTAATTCGTATCAATCTAAACTTCCATACCTCGAGAGGATGAAAGTGAGAGAGAACGATAAACCAGAGCTAAATAGCCGGTTCTTGAAGATGTTCAAGCACTCCGTTTTAGAGATTGGATTGGAAAGATGCTCTTAACGAAAATGCCGATGTTCAAACAACTATGGGTTATGTCGTTGTTAAAAAAAAACAAAGAGAAGGCTCGAGGAGATCGCCATCACAACTGTGAATGCTGTGAGTTCCCGCTTTCATTTATGAAACAAAGTCCGAGAAGCTCGAAGATCCTGGGAGATTTCTTATCCCATGTGCTTTACAAGGAAAACTCAATAGGACTAGTGTTTAGCCGATTCTAGGAGCTTGCTTTAAATTTTACCTCATTCTATCTACCAAGAAACTTGAGCATTGAAGCATTGACTCCTACTCGTAATGACACTCGAGCTTGCAATCGGTTCATTTCGCACCCGAATGGGGTATAGCCGAGGATGTTGTAGCTAGAGTCGATGGTTTCACCTTTTTGCCGATATTTGTAGTGGTTAATTTGAACCCGACCCAAGAGTGCCTATTATTTTAGAAGCCTTGTCGCTTCGCACCGCGAAAAGCTATAATTGGATTTGTACGAAGGAACTTTGACTTTACAGAGTAGGAAACAGAGAGCTTTGTTTACTATGCCGATATATCTGAGAAAAAACAAGGAAGAGAATTTTGTTATGGCCATTTCTATCATCGATTTTTCAAAAGACGATCCGTTTAGTGGCAGTACCACTAATACTCTCCCTCCTAGTTCTTCTCCGGTGAAGACTAGTGATAATTTTGAGAAGTTCACCGATGAACTTGCTCCTCTTAATTCATTACCACCGGGTAATGATGATTCAATTCATAAGAAGGATATTCATGAAGAAACGTTTCAAGTTTACTCAAATCCTCTTTTCGAATTCAATGATAATTTCAAATCTAGCAACATGAATCCTCTCTTTGAAGAGAACGATAAAGACACCGAGATTAAGTCTTCTTCTTCCTTCACACTTACTTCACCGGAAGAAAGTGAATTTGACGCTTATCTTGAAAGAGATTCGATTCCACCGGGAATTGATCTTACCCTCCCTTCCACCCTTGAAGTTTCAAGTAGCAATCCTACTTCCCCTACTCTCACCGGAGAGAAGGTTTGTTCATGGAAGACGCCGATGTTTTTCTCTTTGATCCGATTTGTGGGGGGTGGAAAATGATGGACTCGAATTACGTTAAGGAAAAAGATAATTTGTCTCATGGCAACTTGCTTACATCAAAAAACCAAATCTTCTTTTCTCGTCCTCAAGAAGTTGAAGAAATCAAAGAAAACGATGATGAAGTTTCAAGTGATTTTCCAATCCATACCATTGTCATGCCAATTAGAATCACTTTTGATAATCCGATTGATTTTAATGCTCATTTTTCCAAACCAAAGGAATTTCAAAAGGACTTAACCGTTTTATTTGATTCCTCCGAATCAAGTATTTTACCATCTCCTTTGTTAGATTCCGACTCGCCTTTCACTGCGGAGTTGTCGGCTAGTGTTACCTTGATAACAATCTTGTACCATTGAAGGAGAATTTAAAAGAGAACATTTCCTCCAGGACTCTTTTAGTTTTCAAAGAACCATCATTCCTTCTGCCTCCGCCAGAACCACCAGATGAATGTTTAGATTTTGAGCCCATTTTGGTTATGAAGAATGTTGTGCTTAATGAAGCTTTCTACCAAAGCAATATTGAAGATGTCAATTCCTTCATAATTATCATTCGGACTTTTCTTCCATACTTTACTTACACCGAGGAATCACCTTTGATTTTCTCCTTTAGGAGTGAGAATTTCATTTTTGACCCCGACATCGTCACGTTTCATAAACCAATGGTATGTTTAATGACAATTTTCTATTTGCTCTCCCTAAGGACAAATTAATTCAGGGATCGAGTCAAGCTTACGACTCGGTGACCAAAAACAAGCCGCTTCGTGGGAGTTCACCCCATGCTTATCCTTTCTATTTTCTTTCTGTTTTTATCTAATGTGTTATGTTGAGAGAGGCTTGTACTCTTTCCGATTTCTCGATGTTTGTTGCTTGTTTGTTGTGATTTTTGTAGGATCGAACCAACAATTTTTGAAGCCTCTCGTGTCCGGTTGATTTGTCCCGTTCTACTCGAGCTTCTCATCCTTTGTGTGAAATTAGTTTGGGGAGATCCGATATCCTTTCATCTTATCGATTCACGTTTATCTTTGCATACCTCATAAACGGCTTAGATTTTCGTAGAGACCCGACTTTAAACATTGAGGACAATGTTTCGTTTTAGTTTGGGGAAGGGAATCTATCAATTTGATGTTGCTTGCTTATTGTTTTGTTCTCACGTACCCGTTTTCCCACAAAAATAGCAAAAATTTTAAATTTTTAAGTATATATCAGTAAAAAAAAAAAATGTTGACATAAAATGTAGGTTTTCCGTTGGTAAGAATAAGAAGTACTTTTTGACCCGATCATACGTGTAGAGTTCTAGCTTTCTCCCTTAACAATTAATGATGATAGTTTGTGCTAGTCTCAAGTAGACTTTAAACATGCTAGACTTGATTTCATTATAAATGGTAAAACTTGTGCTAATCTCTAGTAGATTTAAACATGCCGGAGTATGGATTTTTTTATAGAGGCTTAAGTATTTGGAATCTTCTTTTGCAAAGAATAAGAAATGATAGTGTAGTTACGAATATTGGGATGCTAAACAAAGTTTATTGGAAAAAGCTATAAAGGCTTATAAGAATAAACTTGTAGTTTTTCTTCCCCTGAGTTCTTATAATGATTAATTATTACGTGTTCCTCTTTAATTTTTTACTAACTTAGAGTTTACTTTCTTTTTTAAATAAAAAAAAAAAAAGTTCTAATAACTATTCTAGAGAAAAAGCTTTATCGATGAAGTCGAACATCCTTTTGTAAATAAGAAATTTTTAGTTCAAGTTTTTATACTTTGGTTTTCTAAAACGAATTTTTCTCTATTTGCAAAAAATAAATAAATCTAAAAAAAAAAAAAATGAAATGAATGGTGGTTAAATAAAAGGATGCTAAGTTATAAATCTTAGGTATTAATAATTATATTACAGAACTCCATCGCAATAAAGTACATGGGCATTTGTCGGGTTCGCTCCCGAATGTGCATCGAAGAAAAGGATGGAGGATGATATTAGGTTGGTATCATAATAAGTACACGGAGCTCTCTGTCGGAGCTGTGGCGCCGTGTGTCGTTCGAAGAAAAGTGATACCAATTCCTAGCCTAATAATGTAAATAGAAATAATAATGTTGCAAAGTTAGAAAATAAATTAAAAAAGTTTCATGTTTCTAAAAACCACCGGGTATTCTTTTGAACTAAGGTTTGCAAAAGTCTCAAGGCTTTTTCATCGGAAGTTCATGCGTTTCGATTAGTATTCTCCGGATGGGGTGTCAAAAGCCTTAGCACTTTACCGATGCGGTTTGGGGTGTTGGGATTGCTAGAGAGAAAGAATCATGGGATAAGTGAAACCACGATGTATTAGCTAAGGGACGGTTTTGTTTGCTTTGAGTTGATGTTCTTGCTAATGATTACATATTAGCTCAAACGGCCCATGTGTAATTGCTTGATACTATTTTCCATCCATTCTTAAGTTATATCAATTTATTGAAAACTTTATATTTTCGGTAAGTTTCTATTTTTAGAAAGTTACTATTTTCGGAAAATTACTATTTTTAGTAAGTCTCGTCATTCCATAATATTTATAATAATATTTATTTATCTCGTCGGACTTTCGACGCTTAATCCATCATTAATTTCTAATATTGAAATTACATCTCGAACATTACACAAAAGTTACTATTTTTAAACTTTCCATTTTTAGGACCGAACAATGATCTCAAAATATATTAAATATATTTACTTGCAATAATACATTAATCGATATTATTTTATTAATCGATACTACTTTCATAACGCGTTAACGTGTATTAAAATCTTCATTGACTTTTACGTTTGACTTTTATAAAGTATATTTATTTTACAAGTCTGACCCGACCAAAACGACCCACTAAATCACATTTTCACGATTCGGGTTCTAAAGAAAATTTATGCGAAACGATATTCCGAACAACTTTTTAGTTTTAGCCGAGACCTGAAACTTGACGGGAAATGACCAAAATACCCTTACGAGAATCTGCTGAACTTTATATTTTTATTAAAAATGCAGAAGTCTGACTTCCGATTTTGACCCGTTATATCACATTTTCACGACTTTGACCAAAAAGATATTTTATGTAAAACGTCATTCCGAACAACTTTCGTGTTTCGCCGGAAGGCCGAAACGGATTCGAAAGTGCTCAAAACACTAAACTAATAAATCTGTCAGGTTTTAATATTTATTAAAAGTGACTTATTTTCTACTAAAGTGTATATATCGATCTAGCTCTAGTTTCTTCGTTATTGGGAGTTAGAAGTCCCGCTTTATATCAAAACGTCCGTCTAGGAAAGCTTTATTATATTTCATAAACGAAAATTCAACTTTTCAAAATCTTGAACCCCGAAACATAGGTACTGTTTTCTGGTCAAAACGACCCGATACAAAATGCGTTAAAACTAGTTTTCGACCCAAAAACTCATCAAAAATACATCCAATATATCTTATAATTTCATACTAATCCTACTTTAATATCAATATCACAATATACTAACACCACAAGTTTCAATCGATTTCATCACATGTATATATATTTACAAAAATCAATCGAGTAAATGAAATAATCGAAATAGATATAAAAAGGAGGGCTCACAAAGCTATACGAAGCAAAGTCGGAAAACAAAAGAGTTCGTCTAGTCCCTCTCGAATCCTAGCCATGGCTCACACCCAAACAAGCCAAACCAAACCCAAATTTCTTAGCAAAAACGCTAGCTTTCTTCTTGTATATAACTCTTGCAAACTCTTAAGTAAACCTTCAAGACACCATTAGAATACCTTGAATATGAACTAGATCACTTGAATATGATTTATAAAATGAAAAGTTATGGATTTTTTTTTGATGTTGTTAGCTGCCGTGAGGTAGAGAGAAAAGACTAGGAGTATGTGTTTGATTTTTGTTAGTGAATATAAGAAGTGAAGTCTAATATTATAATCTTATACATCCCAACATTGGTCAAGAACACTATTTGAGATCCTAAAAAAATGGGGCGTGTTTTATGGAGAAAAATGAGCCAAGATGAGTTTCTTTAATATTTTGCAAAATATCTAAGCAATGCATGAAGTATAGACGAGTTTAAGTGGTTCCCGGGTATTCCTAAACGTATTTTATCGTGAAACGTAAACACTTTACGTAACCAATAAAAATAAAATATGCAAAGTTAATAATTATCCTCCGAATAATTATCTAACACTTGCTTGACGTAAACATTTAATTGTTTGATGCCCATTTACGTTGAATGGTAATTTTTAGCTTACGCAATTTAACTTAACGATTACGATTAAAAGCAAACGCGTACAATACTAAAAATAAATAGTGAATTTATTGACGTCATAAATGACCCTAAAACACGGGGTGTTATAGTCTTCCCCCGTTAAATGAGCCTTGTCCTCAAGGCTTAAGACGCGGCACTTGACACCGGTGCGGTCTTTGTGAAAAGATGTGGATATTTCTTTTGAAATTGATCCTTACGTTCCCATGTAAACTCAGGGCCTCGCCTAGAGTTCCATCAAACCTTGACAATTGGGATACGGCTTTGTTTCAATCGTTTAACTTCACGATCCATGATTTCTACTGGTTCCTTGACAAAATGAAGTTGGTCATCAATATGAAGTCCATCCAACGGAACGGCTAATGGTTCGTTGGCATGGCACTTTTCCAAGTTGGATACATGAAACGTATTGTGAACCTTGCTCAACTCTTGAGGAAGCTCAAGCTTGTAAGCAACGGATCTAACCTTTTCCAACACCTTGAATGGTCTGACATACCTAGGGTTTAACTTCCCCCGTTTGTCAAAACGTACGACCCCCTTTTCAAGGCAAAATCTTAAGTATAACACTATTCCCAACTTGAGATTCCATTAGCTTACGCTTTAAATCGGCGTAACTCTTTTGCCTATCATGTGTGGCTTGTATTCTTTGCTTGATATGGACGATCTTCTCGGTCGTCTATTGAACTATTTCTGGACCGGTGAGTTGAACTTCTCCAATCTCGGCCCCACACACCGGTGAACGACACTTTCGACCGTAAAGTGCTTCAAATGGTGCAGCCTTGATGCTAGCGTGATACCCGTTGTTATATGAAAACTCGACCAATGGCAAACGGTTAACCTAACCCTTTCCAAAGTCGATCACACAAGCACACAACATATCCTCGAGAGTTTGAATAGTCCTCTCGCTTTGTTCGTCCGTTTGTGGATGGTACGCAGTACACATATCCAGACTAGTACCCAAATCCTTCTGAAGTGACCTCCAGAAATTTGATGTGAACCTAGGGTCGCGATCACAAATGATTAAGACAGGTATCCATGCCTCGTGACTACCTCCTTTAGGTACATTCTTGCTAGTTTCTCCATGGGATTAGTTTCCCTCATTGGTACAAAGATGGCAGACTTAGTAAGTCGGTCAACAATCATCCAAATGGTGTCACAACCTTGTGACGACTCAGAAAGCTTTGTGACAAAATCCATGGGGATATTGTCCTACTTCCATTGGGGTATCTCGGGTTGCACCAACAAACCCGATGGCCTTTGGTGTCCAGCCTTGACCTTAGCACATGTCAAACATTTGCTAACATAGGTGGCGATGTCGGCCTTCATATTGGGCCACTAATATAGACTTTTCATGTCCCGACACATTTTGTCAGAACCCGGATGGATAGAGTATTTGGATTTGTGGGACTCGTGCATGATCACAGTCCTCAAATTACCATAATATGGCAACCAACTCCTGCCATTTAGGCATAGAGTTCCATCCGTGCGAGGTTCTAACTTCTCCTTCGGTATATCCTTCCTGATCATACCTCCTACATTTTCGTTCTTGATGTTTTCGGGTTTCTGTGCTTTGGTCTGAGCATTCAGGATTTGTTTAGGAAGATCCAAGCCAATAGTCATGGCTAAGGCTCGAACTCTTAATGGTTTAATTCGTTCCTTCCTGCTCAAAGCATCGGTAACAACATTTGCTTTCCCTGGGTGATAACGAATCTCACAGTCATAATCACTACGCAACTCTAACCAACGACGTTCCTTGTGTTTAACTCTTTCTTATTTAGAATGTGTTGTAAACTCTTGTGATCAGTGTACACCGTACACCTGGTTCTGTACAAATAGTACCTCTAAATCTTTAGAGCAAACACTACCGATCCAAGTTCCAAATCATGAGTCGTATAGTTTTCCTCATGAATTTCTAATTGGTATGATGCATACGCAATCACCTTCTCTTGTTGCATCAACACAACCCCCAAACCTTTGATTGAAGCATCGCTATATGCGATAAAATCTTTGCTTCCTTCAGGTAAAGCCAGAATTGGTGTAATAATTGAAACGCTGCTTCTTGCTTGTTGCCCCAATCGAACTTAACTCCTTTCTGAGTAAGCTTGGTCATTGATTTGGCAATCTTCGAAAATCCTTCTATGAATCTTCGGTAATACCCAACCAGACCTAAAAATTGACGGATCTTCGTTGGTATTTTAGGAGATGCCCAATCTTTAATGGATTCGATCTTGGCGGAATCCATGTGAATGCCTTGAATATCATTCACGTGACCGAGGAACTGTACTTTGGGAATCCATAATTCACACTTAGAAAATTTGGCATACAATTCCTCCTTCTTAAGCAATTCTATAATTGCCTTAAGATGTTCTTTGTGTTCCTTCTTGTTCTTTGAAAAATTAATATATTGTCAATAAAGACAATAACAAACTTATCCAAATATGGTTTGCACACTTGATTTATGAGATCCATAAGTATCGCTGGTACGTTCGTCAACCCAAATAGCATAACTTGGAACTCGTACTGACCATATTGAGTTCTGAATGCTGTTTTCAAAATATCTTATTCCATTACTCGAAGCTGATGATAACCTGATTGCAAGTCTATTTTAGAATAAACACTGAATCATTGTAGTTGAGACTGGAGCTCCCCAAGGTGAGGAACTGGGTCTTATAAATCCCTGGTCAAATAGTTCTTTCAGTTGCTCCGACAACTCTTTCCTTTCGGAAGGCTCCAATCGATATGGTGCCCGTGCTACAGGTGCAGCACCGGGTATCAAATCAATTTGAAATCTCCACTTGTCGGGTCGGTGGAAATGCCCGGCAAGTCTTCAAGAATTACCTCAGGAAAATCCTGAACGATTGGCACATCCTCAAGTCATTTCTTCTTCGACTTTTCTTCAGTTCCCCTGGTAGTAACATGTGCCAAAAGACCTAACATCCTTTTAGCATGTACTTCTGTGTTTTAGTGCACTAGATGATGTTCAATTGAGACTCGTTTGCACGGTTCCTTCTGTTACTACGAAAAATAAACGTTTCATTTCCAAATGGAACATGAACGATCTGTTCGTCACAAACAATGACGGCATGGTATCTCGCCAACTAGCCCATACTAAATATGACGTCAAAACTACCAAAGTCTATGGCATTAAGTTGATGTTAAATGGGCGATTTAGTAAATTCTCTAATGGTGAACAAATTCGGTAGCGAATTGTCCTAAGGCGACTAGTAATGTGTCTCGGCTTCTCAGCTTAGGATTTGGTATAAGATGATGCCAACCTTATAGTAAGATGGAATGAAGGTCTGCTTAGTTGCTATGGTTACTAATTCGATTTCCAAAAGTAAACGCGTTTTATGAATACGCACAGAAAACATAATATAAGTAGAAAATTGTTTTCTTGACAAGAGGTTTTTAGAGTGACTACTCTCAGCACGGCATGGTACTTTCCTGAATTATACATAGTTGATTAGGCCATGTATAATTAAGGACTAACGATGCATTGCTCATTTTCGTCAAAATAGCGTTATGATTTCATGATATTCGTGAGAGTAGTTTGTAAGATTAAATAAGGAACCTAGGTTAATATTGACGAAATTTTCATAATACGATAATTTGATAGATAATTTGAAATCATTCGTACAACTGAAATTTAAGAGAAATACAATGAGAACTCCTAAGGAGATAAAGTTTAAGATAGTTCCAACTTAGGGTTTACTAGGCAAAGCGAGACAACTTTCTCTTTTAAGCTTCGATCTCATCCTTAATGTTGTTAGGGTCTTGATCGGTTTCTCCTCCTCTTAAGGAATGCACCACTCCACGTGCTCCAGTTCCCCCAGTTTGGTTTTCATGGTTTTGGTTCTTTCGCTCTGGGCAATCACTCCTGTAGTGCCCTTGATTCCCACATTCATAGTAAGTAGCCTTCTGACTAGCCTAAGTGACCCTTTGGATGTTAACAACATTGGCATTTATAGAACTCCTACAGTCATGGGCCAGATGGCCAACTTGGTTGCACTTGTGGCATTTGGGAGCACATAGACCATCATGGTGATAGTTGCATTTAGAAAACAACGGCTTAGATCCGCCGTAATGTTTCTTCTCCTCATGCCTTGTAGTGTAAGCATTGCCAGTATTTTGCCTCTTGTTCGGCTGTTGTTGGTTCTGATTGTTATTGGAAGTGTTATTCAACTTCCTCTTGTTCTCAGCCTGGCGTTCAACAAGAGTGCTGATCTTTTTGTCCACACATTTCTGAAACTTCACTATTGGACACTCACTCTTGAAGTGTCTCAGACTTCCACACTCATAACAGGTGTGAGTTCGTTGATTCCTAGCAGCAACAGGATTCCTACAATCCCGGGTCATGTGGCCAACTATCTTGCAATTCCCGCACTTTACAGTACATTGCCCATTGTGGTGCAGCTTGCACCTGTTGCAGAGAGGTAGAGTTCCAGCATATGCCTTCTTGTTGATTGGCCAGGTAGTGTGTACTCTAGGCAACTTATGCCCTTTGTTTTGTTGGCTTGAGCTTCCATTGTGGTTACCTTCCCACTTTCTCTTGTTGCTAGCATTCTCTGCTACCTTGTATTCTTGTCGTTCGGTCTGGCTCATTGACTTGCGGGCCAAGTTGGTTTTCATCTCATAAATAGCAATAACCTCAATAGCATTAGCCACTCGCTGGGCTACTACCCGCTCAATTTCCTCAACACTCATCCCTTGATTAATAGTTGTCATTGTTTCCTGAAGATCACAGGGAACAAAATGTATATGAAGTTTCATCCAAGGGAAAATCATGATACTCCGTGATTCCAACATATATGTAAGGTGCGACCACGTTATGCAGAGATATAAGACAACAGCAACCATGGCATAAATAAATCCCCATCATACAGTAGCATGATCATAACCAACAGCGTAGGTTAATACTTAATACATCGTTTTACATGAGTAAAAGAGTACAAGCTTTTTATTAACACTACCAACCGAGTATTACTCAAGTTTAGTGGGATACAATACAAAACGAGCTACACTGACAAATCTATTTGTCTATGGGCCAGGGTGCCTCTCAAGATTCTAGATGCTAGACTCTTATGTTATCTTTAAGTGACTTAACATTCTCTGGTGGTGATGACGATGAAGGTAGTGCAGCAGCAAACTCGGTAATGCATGCCTCAGCAGATGGCGATCGTGGAGTATGGTGTTAAATAGACATCCGTACTGCACGGTATTTGGTCTCAAAAGACAAGATGATATGGTGTGGAGAGGTGGGTGGTGTAGAAGCAGACTCATCAGTCTCAAATGCTCTGTATTCTCAGCTTGAGGGGACTGAATCATTTGTAGGTACAGCAAAAGGGTCAGCCGGAGCTAGGTGCTCCTCGTCCTCGTCCTCCTCATCCTTCTTAACATCATCATCATCGTTGTCATCATCAGATGACTCATTATCATAATTGTCTCATCCTTCGGCAGGATGGTCAGCAGGATCCTCCTCAGGGTCCTCCTTATCCTCTTCTGGATCGGAGTCAGAAATGTAGCCCGGTGATAGGGCTGTAGGTGAGGCATCAGCAGGTAGGGGCTGATCCTTCATTGGTTCCTCTAGCTCCTCATCAGAAGCTCACTGGAATCTCCATGGCTCGGAATTAATATAGGCAGACGTGTAGGTAACCGTCGATGATGAAAACATAACTGCTTACAACGAGCCAAACTTAACTTATATAAATATATTATATAAGACCGGTATGGTAAATATGAGTATGCGCTCATGGCATAAACGAATGATGGTAAGGTATCATATTCGATAGCTTAATGTTTAGACAGCGTTTAGGACCTACGAGCTTATCGTACTACCTTTCCTAAAGAAATGTTCCCCTATTTATATAAATAACCCTTATATAAATACTTGTAGAATTGTGCAGAAAAATAAAAACTCATCTTTGTATATATACAATATACCCTCATAGTAATGTACGTACTATAATATGAACACATATATGAATCATGTAAGCATCTAGTAAAACTACTAATGCAAACAACTAGTGTATGTATGTCCCGTGAAAATTCCTTTGTATGAATGCAATGTTTGAAAACAGTTATAGTCCAGCAAAAACATTTGACATGGTTCTCTATAACCTTGGCTCTAGATACCAATTTGTAACACCCCCAAAATGGGTCGCAGCGGAATATGGGTTTGGGAGAGTTACTTCATAGATCAATAGCATAAGATATATAAGAACGACCTTAAAAGTGTCGTTAAAAACTGATACATTGGATTTAGCAAAATACTTGTTACAAAGCCCGAAGCTTTACTTGTTCATTGTTAGATTATACAAAGATTCTAGTTCGAAAACAAACGTTTTCCTCAAATGTAATGCAACCAAATCTTTAATGCAACTGGCTTCCAAAATAACGACCACCAATGTATCCCTTGCACCTCGTGCCTTATTGATCTCCTGAGAAAAACATGCTTAAAACGGTCAACAATAATGTTGGTGAATTTATAGGTTTATGAATTAAATAAGTGTAGGACAGCAAGATTTCCCCCGTGATAATACAATAAATGTAAACATCACAAAAATGACATTACGTTTTCCTAAGCCCATGACACTGAAGCTCGACATAATTGAATACCATATAAATAGCCTACATTGCCCATGTTGATGTTCTAACCCAGAACATCCCAAATCCGCCATGTTATATGTTCGTTCTCGGTGATAGCTAATCACTCGAACGGGAGCGTCACCCTAATAGATCTATTTATAACACCCGCGCTCACCCTCCAAGTGATTTACAATTCATGATAGTGGGCAAATTGGGTTATCGCTACTTAGGCAAACACGTAATCAGTTTGAATATGAAATGTCCACTTGCGTCTAATTGTTAAACAAAGCATGTTTTCACCCCAAAACTTATAAATCATTATAAAAAAACAAAGCACGTTTCACCCCATAATTTATAATCATTGAAATCGTAAAAAATGGGGGCTATGAACTCACCTTGAGTTCAGATTAATCCAATATCGCAGATAAAGCGTCACGTAAAAGATCGAAATTGCAACCTTAAATTATCATAGGTCGTTAAGTAACGTGTACTTGATTAATTTTAGTTGTTACATCGTATATCGTTCGGGCTATAATAATTAATTTAAGAGGTCATGACATGATGTTCAAGGAGTTAGGACACTTTAAATCGTAAATCCAACAACTCGTCGATACGCCATCCGAAGAGGCATCATTATGAAACTCCCTAGTAATCTAGACTCTGATAACCGATTTATTATACATAGTTCGGTCACAACTAATGGTCTTGGTAAAATTGCGGTGTAATAAAGTATATAAACGGTCTTATAATTATCGTTTTAGTAAAACTAGCATAACTTTTGCGTTTTAAGCCCGATTTTGACGTTTCTTATGCCCATCTTTTCGTATTAAGACGAGTTATCATAATTTGACATTTTTGTTTTATGACTCTTGGTGAACAGTAACTTTTACTGTTCACATCAGACGTGACTTTTATTTAAATTGTATTCGTTGTCGTAAAACCCGTAAATGTCGTATTTTATTCGTTATAGCTCCGTTTTTAACGATTCTTTCGAGGACGTTCTCGTTTTTGAAAGTTCTATAATTTTATGAGGTTTAAAAAAATATAACTTTCTGTCATGAATAGTAACTTTTATAAAAATAGTTTTATAAAAGTATTAATTGTCGTAAACTCGCGAAATTCATAACTCGTTCGTTATTAATTGAAAAATTACGATTCTTATCATTTTGGAATCCTAAAAATATGTATTATTTATTAAAATTATCAAAGACTAGCTGTTTGATTATTTGTTTTATAAAAGTCATTTTATAACTCCGTTTAATAACTGTAACTTTTTCGTTATTCATCCGTTTAGCAAGTTTCTTACCTTTTCGGAATCGTCGTGATTTGTTTATTTAGAAAAAACATAAAAAATCCCCCTGTTTTTGGAATTCAAAACCTACTGTTCCTTAAATGATCTTTTATATAATTTATTTATATAATATGTTTTATATACTTTTCAACCTCACAATTTACCACAAGTCTTTTATAATTATATATATCATATGTTATACATATAATAATGTCCATAAGTTCATATTTGTCCAAGATCATCAAGATCACAAGTTATTAACTTTACATGAAATCATAAACTTTCTAAATTAATCTTTTAATTACAAGTTTTTATATGAACTTTTTATGCTTAAACCGAGATTGTACAAGACTTATATGTTCTTTATTCCATGATATTACCAACATCATAACATGTGAGAAAGTGTACAAAATCATAATCACAAGAAAAATTATATTTTTCATGTTCAAAAGTATTCCTAATGGTGATTTCACTATATAGCACATTATACATAATAAAACGCATAATAATGAAAGATAAGGTTTAATTAGTCCTTATGAGTATTGATGATGATGAGAAACAAATGCTAAACCGTGTTTAGCCTTAAAACCCAAGCTTGCACTTAAGAAAACCTTTGTTTCCAAATAAAAACCCTAATCTTGATTTCTTGCTTCAATACTTGTAAATAATTAATCAAGGCTTCAAAATACTTTGAGGTATCTTAGATATGTTATATAAGAGTGTGTAAATGTGGTAGCAAAGTTTGTATGGTTGGGTCTTTGGGGTGATTTATTGCCGAAGCAATATAGAGAGAAAAAGGGAAGAAAATTTTCGATTTTTATCAAGTGTTTTACTAGATACATGTATATATATGCAAGACTTTAGTCAAGGAGACAAGGTATGGTGCAAGGGATGGTCTAGGTCATGGTCTTGGTCAAAGAGACAAGGCATGGCTAGTATTAATGAGAAGGCATGGTGTGGTTTAAATGGGAAGTGATGTACATTGACCAAACTTGGAAATTTTCTTATTTCTTTGAATCTCTTGCCATAATTTCGGCATAAGAGTGTTATAAGTGAGATATTTTTGTAACTTTTATGTATTGGGTATAAAAGTGGGTATTTGTTGAAGCGTAGAAAAGTTTTGGTGGTTCCGGGAGTGCCTAAACGCAATTTATCGCGAAACGTATACACTTTACGTATCCGATAAAAATAAAATGAACAAAGTTAATAATTATCCTCAAAATAATTACTTAACCCTTGTTTGATGTAAACATTTAATTGTTTGATGCCCGTTTACATTGAACGCTAATTTTTAGCTTACGCGATTTAGCTTAACATTTATGATTTAAAGCAAATGCGTACAATACAAAAGGTACATTGTGGATTTATCGACGTCGTCAATGACTTGAAAACACAGGGTGTTATAACCAACCTCTACATTATTTTCTGAGTTAGCCACAACAACTTCCTTGTGAAAATTGCGGGGTTCTTCATGAAAATTTTCAGTGTCAACCGATGAACCAAAATTATGATCCTAATTTTTGTTATAATCCGATTTATTCCGGTTTTGACCAGCATCAACCCACACAGTTTCCCAAAATTCATTATCCTCCTCAAGCAACGGATACGGAAATGTTGCAAGCTAGAGAAAACTTAATGGAAACTATTCAAGACTTTTTAAAGGAGTATGATCATATACCTCCTAAAGAAAAGTGCATGGCTTTATTGCTAGCTGAGAAGAGAACTCTTAAAATTAAGCAAGCCATGGAAGAAGATCAGAATCAACCTGAAGTTATGCAAGAATTGCTACTTAAGCTTATGAATGGTTTGCAAATTCTTAAGGGAATTCAACCAAAACAGGCAAAGCAGGAGGAGCAGGAAGCTAAAATGTTGGGAATTCTGATTTGATGATTACAAAATCTTATATGCAATAATGAAGAAAGAAGAAACAACAAGGACTTAAGATGTAATATTAGGTTATCTTAATATGTAAGCTAGGTTTTCATTGTTACAACCCTAGCCTCTCTAGTTTATAAAGAGATGTGGGATGTCTGTTTAGGAGACCATTCCATAAAGTGTGTGTACAAAAGTGTAAAAGTGTAGACATTAGTTTAGAGGATGGTGTAGCCTCAAAGGTAATTAAGGTTTTCTTGATCCCTATTACAGTTCATTGATGTAACCGTATTATCTTGATCAAATAATATTGGGGCTGTGGAGAATGTTTGGTAAAACCTTGTTCAATATTTTTGTTCTTATTCCGCTTTGTTTTTATAACTTATGAATTTGATTATTATCCTAGATAAAGGTCTATACAACCCTAAGCTTAAACGATGAAAGGAATCTTTAGGTTTCCACAATTGGTATCAGAGCCATGTGGCTCTCGGATCTAGGATGTTACAAGGTTGTTTTGCAAGTCGTGTTCTTGGTGGAAAGAAGGTTCATGCTTCTGTTCTAAGCTATGGCGATTTTTGGTATTTTTAGGGTTTTTGCGACACTTTGAAAAGTTTGTCTTTAAAAAAAAATGTTCGTGTTTGTTTTTGGGGATGAAGCAAAGGAAGTTTTAATAACCAAAATTCTGCTCTGTGCGTCGATGGATATATTTTTCAGGGTTGGTCCAGATCTCTTCAAGCGGCATGTGATGATTTAGTGATAAAAAAAAGCTTATGTCTATAAAAAGGCGTGTCTGGATACTTAAAAAAAAGGGTGTCCAGTATCTTGTGATTATATTGAAAAATTGGTTGGCAACGTCAAGTGAAGGTTGATGTTTTCGATTCTTAAAAAGGTGCAGACTGCATCAATAATGCAAGAAAAGTAACAGCAAGGTATGTGATGGTTTGTACTGACAATAAATTTTTTGTACTGCGTGTTGTTACGGTTGAGATGTTGAGTTAAGGGAGAGGTTATTATTGCTTGGTCATGGGTTTAATGCTGCTTGTTGAGTTGATTATAACTGTTTGGTCTCGAATGTTGTACGTATACTGTTTCAAGGTGTCAGTATGTTTTTCGACAAGCAGGAAGTTTTGCTGCTCGTATATTATTAATGTTGCCAAGTCTATTGTTAGTGCTGCCAAGGTTAATTAATATTGTTTGTTGATATTTATTACGACCAAGAGTATTATTTATGCCGCTTCTATGCGTTAATGCTGCTAATCTTGAAAGTTAATACTGCCAGCATTAAAAGTTAATACTGCCAGCATCAGAAGTTAATACTGCTAGTAGTAATTTCAAGTGTTAATACTGCTTGGGTTTTTGAACTGTACACTTAATGCTGCTGCTTGATTTTTAGTACTGCTAGGTTTAAAAAGCAGTTACTACTTTTCTTATTGGGTCGTGGTTTATTAAGTTTTTACTGTAGCTTAGGAACAGTTAGGTTATGTACTGCTTGGAGCTTATGGAATTAAATTCTGGCTAGCATTGTCGAATATTGGATACCACACACAGATTGATTTTGGTTTAAATGTTTAATGGCTCATTTTGGAATTATTGTTTAATTGGTTACGAAGAGGGAATTACTTATCATTTATTTGAAGATGAAGTAGAGTTTCACGGTTTGTGTTTTATTATATACTTTTGGTCTTTGGAGATAAATCTTGTTCGTGCGTTCAAAGCTGTGACGAGAATTGACAAATCTAGCTAATTGTGTGATTATTCTTATGGTGCTTCAAAGCTCACATTGGACTATCACTTTAATGAGTTACGTTGTTGTACTCAGTGTCTCATAGAAGATGGAGGATTATTGTCAAGGATTGCGGTCTCCCTATACTCGGATTTGTGTATACGTCAGAGTCAAGTAGATAGGTCAAGATATAAGATACTGTTTGGGTTATTTCTACTTCTACATCAAGTTTGTTATACTTAGTATTTGTCATCAGTAATCATTTACATAGAGCCTACAGTATTGAAGATGCAAGAAATGGTTAATATATGGGTTTCAGGGCGTCAGCTTAATGTTAAAATGTTTAACCTTTTTTAGGCTACATTGAGGTGAAGGTTTTTACTACTGCTAAGGAGTTTGCAGCTTATTATTATGGTGACATGTTCAAGGAGAATTTAAGTCAAGGGGAAGCATTGTTTCTTTCATGAAGATTGTTTTGTAATATCAAATAGGGGAAGATTGTTGGGAATTCTGATTTTGATGATTACAAAATCTTATATGCAACAATGAAGAAAGAAGATAACAACAGGAATTAAAGATGTAATATTAGGTTTGATTAATATGTAAGCTAGGTTTTTATTGTAAACCCTAGCATCTCTAGTTTATAAAGAGAGGCGGGAGTTGGTTTATGGAGACCATCCAGATAACAGTGTGTGTTAACAAGGTGTATAAGATGTAGTCATCTAGTGTAGAGGATGGTGTAGCCTCAAGGTAATCAAGCGTTTTTCCTTGGATCCCTGTTAGTTCATTAATGTAAACCGTATTATCTTGATTCAAATATATTATTGGAGGCTGTGGGAATGTTTGGTTTAAACCTTGTTCAATATTTTGTTTCTATTCCGCTTTGTTTTTATAACTTATGAAACATTGATATTATTCCTAGTATTAAAGGTCTCTAAACAACCTGAGCTTAAACGATCTAAGGAATCTTTAGTTTCCACATAAAAAGTTTTAATCCATTGGGAATTTTTCTATGATTGGTCCGTTGTGAAAGTGTTGCTGATAGAGAAAATTAATGAAAGACATTCAAAACCTTCTAAGGAAGTTTAGTCGTATAACATTTTAGAGAAATACCAAGGTTTTATTGATAGCTCGGGAGAGATTTTCCGAAATTAAGCATGCTTTACGGACAAGCAATATAAACAAGAAGATATTCAAGAATTGTTGCCTAACTAATTTCTGCATAAGCAGACTTAACTATTACATAAACAGTATTAACTATTTAATACTGCCAGTACTAACTATGATAAACCTTCTACCAGTACTAACTATTATACTAGCAGAACTAACTATAATACTAACAGAATTAAGTCGGTTATACAAAATTCCTAACAATGCGTGTCAACATCAAGGCAAAATTTCTCAAAGAGATGAAATGCCTCAAAACGCTATTCAAGTTTGTGAAATCTTTGATGTATGGGGTATCGATTTTAAGGGTCTATTCCCGTCTTCACGAGGGAATAAGTAAATTCTCGTAGCCGTTGACTACTTATCAAAGTGGGTAGAAGCGAAGGCGCTCCCCACTAATGATGCTCGAGTTGTAGTAAAATTCTTGAAATCTCTTTTCGCCCGATTTGGAACACCTAGAGCTATTATAAGCGATCGTGGGACCCATTTTTGTAATGATAAATTTGCTAAAGTAATGTCTAAGTATGGGGTCACTCATCGTCTTGCTACCGCTTATCATCTACAAACGAGTGGACAAGTGGAGGTTTCAAATCGTGGCTTAAAACGTATTCTAGAGAGGACGGTTGGTGAAAACTGTATCTCATGGTCCGATAAGCTAGATGATGCTCAATGGGCATTCCGTACCGCTTTCAAAACACCAATTGGTTGTACTCCTTATAAGCTCGTGTACGGAAAGTCTTGTCATCTACCTATCGAGTTAGAGCATAAGGCATATTGGGCCTTGAAACATGCTAATTTTGATCTTAAAACCGCGGGTGATCACCGGAAGCTTCAACTTAATGAGCTTCGTGATCAAGCATACAAGAATTCTTTGATATAACGAAGAAGCTTCACGACTCTAAGATCAAAAACCACATTTTCAATGTTGGTGATCGAGTTTTACTCTTCAACTCCCGTCTAAAGATATTCTTGGGAAAGCTTAAAACCCGTTGGTCAGGACCTTTCACCATCACCCAAGTTTTTCCATATGGAACCATCGAGTTATCTCAACCCGATGGTCCGAACTTTAAGGTGAATGGTCATCGTGTGAAGCATTACTTTAGAGGGGACATACCATTAAAGGTAGTCCCGGATCTCCAAACCATCCCTATGGACAACTAAATGCGGGGATCGAGTCAAGCTATGTGACTCGGTTACCAAAAACAAAGCACTTCGTGGGAGGCACCCCATGCTTATCCATCTTTCTTCTTTCTTATTTCTAATGTGATGTGAGGAGGCTTGTACTCTTCCAATTCTTGTTGTTTGTGCTTATGATTGTTTGTAGGATTAACCCAAAAATTTTGAACACTCTCGTGTTCGGTGTTTTGTCCTGGTCCACTCGAGCTTTCTAGCCTTTGCTTGCCATTAGTTTGGGGAAATCCGATATCCTAGATTATTATCGACTAACATCTATCTTGTAGCATACTTAATAAACGGCTTAAGATTTTTGTGATACTTTCTCCATGCTCAGATTATGCATTCAACTTTTTGAGTTCTAGTATGGGGTTATAAGCCTTAGACTAGGAAACATTAAGGACAATGTTTAGTTTTAGTATGGGGTTGTATATCTTCGATATGATCTTACCTACCTTTTGCTTGTTGTTCTCACGTACCCCGTTTTCCCGCAAAAATTTTAAATTTTATATAAAAAATGGAAAAAAATAATGAAAAATAAAAATTATGGATAACAAATAAGAAAATAATAAGTGTTTTGACACAAATGTAGGCTTTTCGTTGGTGAGAACATAAATAAATTTTGACCCGACCGGTTTTATATCTTAGCTTTCTCCTTAACTTTAAATAGATTGAAATTTGCTAATGTTTTATACAAGGAGCTATAAAAAGCAAGTCTAGCTTGAAAAGGTTAAGATTTTGCAAGTTCCCATAATTGATTTTAAATATACAAAGATCAATTTATTAGGCTAAGCATTCACTAATTTCTTTATTAGGAATTTTAAATTGTGAAGAACAAGAGATGATATAGTAGAATGTAAGTTTTGATGCTAAACGTAGAATAGTTGGATTTCTTTAAGGCTCATAAGTGTTAATTGTGGCTTTTTCTCCCATTAGCTTGTTTCACCTTTATATATAATTGTTTAATAAATAGAGTTGTGCGGTTTTTTGGTTAATAATTAGTTCATAGAAGTTTTCTTTAGTTCCTTTGTGATTAAGATAAGTATACATCAGGAATACATAATTTGGCATACTATATGTATCACATGAATACATATTTTGCTTATCCTGTAAAGATCCTTATGGTATATGGAATGGATGAAGTTGCATAATTTTTGTCTTGTTTGTTACCTTAAACCTTAGAGTATATGGTGCAAATAAGAATGGTTTTTCTATTTATGTCTTAAAGAGCCTTAAGGTATATACATGAATGGAACCTAAGTAGCCTAATAAAAGCCAAATTTTGGTTGCCTCGATGTGGACTTCATTCTTGATGACATTTGATCTTTTGAAAAGGGCTAGGAACTAATTATTGCGTCTTAACCGTTACGCTTTATTTTTGGAATTAATAAGTATCGAAATAAAGTCTTAAAGAGCCTTCAGTTATATGACTTAAATAAAATCTTGAGATACAAAATTAGGAATAAGGGATGAGAAGTATTACATAATTAGCTTTATGAGTAGTGTTAGCATCATAACTTGTATTTTACAATGATCTAAAAAATTAGGAATAAGTGAAAGTCGAGGACGATAAATTTATCCATTTGGACACTTTGTGTGCTTTTTTTCCGTGATCCTAAAAGTTATCAATGAATAATGAAAGCAATACATTATGTCACACATGAATAAGTTGTAAGTTGAAAATTATAAAATTCATAAAAATGGAAATTTTTAAAAAAATAGGAAAGCGGGGTGTTTTAAAACTTGTGATTTCTTAACTCTCCCCATAAAAGACTTTGCTACTTTTCAAAGGATTAGTTTGGGGAGGTTTTGGAGTATTTGGTTTTAGAGCATATAACATTGCGTGATGACACGACAATCATTTAGTTTGGGAAATTTTGATATGTGAGAAATCACATATCCGTTTTATACCAAAAATGACCCTAAAGAGATGAAAAATGAACATATTATGCTTGTATAATGTGTATTTTGTCTTTTGTGATGTGTAGGTATAGATATTCAAGGAATCTCAGGGAAAAAGGAGCAAAAATACGGACAAAAACGAACCACGAGACAGACAGGGATTACACAAGTCCTGGAATCTTGTCAGCTCAGGGTCAAACAAAAGTCAACCTTGGTCAACTCATGTGAAATCCTTAAATTTACCAAAAAGGACCCTTAATGTTAAACCATTTCACCAAAAAGTTCCCATTTATTTCAATAACCGTTAGTCCCTTTATTACTTAGATGACTATCGGGTCGTTAAATGTTTATAAAACCCCTTAACCTTTATCCGAGCCAAGAATTCCCTTGGCTCGTTTTCCCTTTAACCCAAGTTAACCTTTTCTATATTCTCGTCAAACAAAAAATAAAGAGAAAGAATAAGGCGGCGAATGGGTTTTACTATTCACCCATCATCCCACTTTAACCCTGTGTCAAAATTAACGGGTAAAATCCATTTCCTTGCACTCGTCCTACTTGGCGTCAATGATTCTAGTGCAAAGCTCTAACTCAGCAAAGATTTAGCGTACATTCCATTAAGGCCTATGTTGGTTGATTCAGCACAACAAGGGAATGACAACTCATCACCAAAAACAAAACACAACAATTGGTGAGAGAGTTTTTTACACTTAAATTTGTGGAAAAGGATGCTCTTTCAGTTCTCAATGATTGTATTGACACTGCTGGCCATTCCGCGTTTTTTGTGACTCTTTTCAATCCAAGGGCTACGATCTAAAGGGGAAATGATTGGTAGAAATCAAGGGACAAGATTAAAGATGCTAAGGGAGCGTCTCAAGGTCCTAGAACCTTCACCTCTCTCCTATATAAAGAGGAAGCCTCTCACTCACAGAGATCTTATTTAGTGTAGTTTTTAGTAGAAAATTAGTGTAGTTGTAGCTTATTAGTTATTAGCTTAATTGTACGACGTTTATAGTGGAGACTATTTTTCGAATTTTGATGTAATTTTTCTTTAAAGCTTGTAATCAATTCATTCTATTAATAAAAGTTCAATGTTCAAGTTTAATAATGTTTTCACTTAATACTCTTATGGATTAATAAGCTCACTACTATTCAAATAAGCTCAATAAGCTGTCATAAATACTAATAAGCTAGCTATTCACTCAGTTAAGCTCTCAAAGCTTAATTAATACTCAAATCCTTCCCCTAAATTTACCTCAGCTTAATTGGAAGGGAAGCCAGATTTGGATGGGCTTCCAAGACCTCACTAACTTATCTTTGATAAGCTAGAGCTCTGTAAGAAAGCTCTAGCAAGCAAAATAATAGCCTTGTTTGTGCAAAGGCTTTTGTAATTCAAGTCATCATTTTTACCTTTAATAGTTTTAAATTGTTGACTCTTTAGCTAATTCTGCCTTTATTGCCATGCTTATTGTAGTTTTAGAATTAGCTATTACTGCTTTATTGTTGTTTCGATGCTTAATATGGTCATTTGTTATCTTAGTTCTTAGTTTGCAAGTTTATGTTATAAAACAGTTGAAAAATCAAAAATAGTAACATTAGCTTGTTGTTTATCATACATGCTTATTTGATGTTTGAAAACTTGTTCATAGGGTTGTTATAAGCTTTCAATATCTAGGTATTTGATATAAGGAGCTTTATATTTCTCCAGTCTTGTAAGCTAAATAGGATTTTGAACATTTTAAAGGGGTGTTTGGCACAAGGCAGCACTAACTTGGTATTTAAAGTTTGAGCTTTAATTCTCAAAATTTATAAGCTAAAAATGAGTTTAAGTAAATTAAAGGGGTGTTTGGCTCAAGGCAGTACTAACTTGAGTTAGTACTGCCAAAAGCATTTTGGTTCTTTAGTTTGATTTGAAACCTCATTTTGAAGTTTATAAAGTAAGGATTTAAGGTTTCTATAGGTTTAATTCAAGTTTGAATCAAGTCTGTGTTTAGATGTTTGAATCTCTAGTCATAAGTTCAACTTCATATGCATTTTAAGCTCAAATTTGTCCTATCCGTTTTTATTAATCAAGTTGTTTATGTTTAGATGTTTAAAAGTTATAGAAACCAAGTTTTTAAGTCTGCATATAATGGTTTTGTGTTTTTGGTTAAGTGCATCAGCAGGCGTCAAAGGCCTTAAGGCCATTTTCAAGCTTAAAATTTAGTTAGTAAAAGTAGGAGTTAACTTTTAAAAATTAGTATACAACTAGTTTGTAGGCCAATCTAGATTAGTTAGGACTTATTTCAAGTTTAAAAGCTTATTTGAATATCTGTTTTTAGTCTGCAAATTTACACTTTGTCTTTTGATAAAAAATTGAAAAAAACAAAAAAAGTAGTGTAATCTGAACAAGTAGTTTTTTTTAGTTCGCCTTTTCATTGCTCAATTGAATTTCAAAATACTTTTCAAGTGTGGATTTAGAAATCTTATAGGATTAGCTTTAAGGTGGTATAAGCCACTTAGTCATAAGGATCTTTTTCTTTGCTTAAAAATAAGCTCAAACAGTCCTGTTTGGGCTGTTTGGTAAACTGTTATTTCAAAAGTGCTTAATTCTATTTTTAGCTTAAGGCTTGTAGTTGTGCTTATTTCGTGATCATACTTGTTTATTAGGTTAGTAGTAAGGTGTTAGTAGCTTATTTTGTTCATGGTTGAGCTTATTCAAGTTTTTTAGTTCCTTAAGTTTTGTTAAAAAGCCAATAATTCATCAAGTCACATATGTCTGTTTAATAAGCTGTTTTATAGCTTATTTGTGATATTAAAAAAAGCTTTCTTCACAAAAGTTGCTTATTATAAGTAGTTCTATAAGTTTGTTTCAAAAAGTTTTTCAAAAATAAAAAAAAGGGGAATTAGGGAAGTCATGGGTGAGCAAGGCTCGAACCCATGACCTCAACCTAACTCAACCCTCTTTTAAATACACATACCAAACCAACTGCGCCGTTGGGACTTTTACGTCCAAGGGTGCACACAAAATAAACTTAACACAGTTTTGGCCCTTTATCTCATTAAGCACTTCGAGTGCTACTTAGGCTTTTTCTGGCTTATTCGTTTAAGCATTTTTCTTGCTAGTAATTTTCCTGTGTTCTTTAATTGATAAGCAACTTTTAGTATTTTTCTTAGATTTTTAATTCTTAGTTTAGTATTTTTGTGCATTTTATTAGTTTAAAAACTTTAAAAATTCATAAAAATTTTTTTCTTTTTCTAAAAATCATTTTTAGTCTATTAGTATCTAGGAAAATTAGTTTGGCCCTTTTAGGTTTATTTTTGCTCAAATTAGATTTTAATTGCGTTTTTTTTACATTTCCCGTTATTGTTTTCGTGCTTAATTACTTAATTGTTTATTTTCCTTTACATGTTTTATGTGTTTTATTTGTAAAAATAGAAAACCAATTCAAAAACTTTGAAACCATTCAAATCATTGTCCAAATAAGAACGGGGCTTCAATTCATAATTCTTGGGGTATAAACGACCCGGTGAACACTTACCGGTTAACGTACGATATTTTGTGTAGAATTTGCTTTTAATCTTTGTCCTCAAGGATTATTAGTGAATTTCTTATACTTTGATATTATACGTATATATATAATTTGAGACAATATCATGCGACAAATGAATTGTTTGGGAGTTTCCACTAGCAGTTAAAGAGTATCATGAAACATATCAAAAGTGTAAATTATCTCTTGACTATCCAGCTTGAATATGATAGTGTCCTCAGTATCAGGCACCTTGCGGACTGTCTTCCAGAACTATTGTAAGTACACAGCTGGAACATCAGCAGTAGCAGTAAGAGCATAACTCAAAGAATGATCAAGTAAGATATGTCCCACTATCTTGCATTCTGGTGAGCATGGGATACTTTGGAGCCCATCTCCCAATGCCTTGAAATTTTGGGACAAGTTGAGTAGCTAGAATGATTTGTTGAGCCATGTAGAATATTGTATGATGACATAAAGTGATTAGTGATATGAGATAAAGTTTATATAATACACATTTATATAACATTTTGTCTCTTTCCACTCTGTCTATTTTTATATGCTCTAGCAGTTCTTTTTGAGCATATTCTGATCATTTTCTTTCTCATGTGCCAATTCTTGCTTTTTCGGGCACATGCCATACGCTTTATTCGTCTTTTCCTTTTGATCTTATTTTTGTATGCTCTAGCATTTATTTTTTGAGCATACTTAGATTTGCTTTTTTGCGTATGGATTTTATCTCTCTTTCTATTTTGAATTTCCTTACCAAAAAGCATTTGTGAAATAATACTCTTTCAAGAATAATAAAGACGTACTCTGATTTTGAAAATACCAATGTGGCAAAAACACAAGTTGTGACAACCATTTGATGTTTAACAAATCCAAGAGTATAACTTTATAATCTCATAAAAAACTTTTCAGTAAAAGAGTACCACTTTCTGACACAAAGATACGGCTTTTGGATAGAAATTGAGATAACATTTCCAAAATCACAAGTTTTCCAAAGATGTTTGAAAACTATGATTATACAACCAAACTAATATAACAAGAACTGGGTGGTCACTAAGTCACTCACTTCTCATTCTGTTCGGTGCAGAAAACAGCCGAAACCGGACATGACTTAGACCATTTACCCAATTGAGTACAATAGATAGCCATAAACCACTTTGAACTATTTTTGAAACAATCTTTTCAAAACTTTGAAATTTGCCCATTGTTGAGACATGAGAATTTATGATCACAAACAGTTGAATCACCATGTTTATTCATTTTCCTCAAATCATTTGAACCATTGATCACTGTATGAAAATTTTAAGCTATGCAAAACATTTTTTTATATACGATATTTGGATGGTCAGTAGATTGCTCAATCCTCATCCTGTTAAATTCAGAAAACGGTCAAAACCGGACACAATCTTCACCATTTGCTCCAATTATCAATGTAGAAATATGATTTTATAACTAAATTTATCATTGGTTTTCGTAAAATGCGATTTTGTGTAACGATTAAGCCCATTTGAGTATTCGTAAAAAATTAGCCCATTAGGATTGTTTTCCGAAACCTAAACTAAAAGCCCAATGTTGTCTTACGAAACCTATTTACTAGCCCAATTATGATTTACGAAACCATATAGCAAAATTTTATGAAACCGAAACCTAAACCAATACTTTCGTAAAACATAATTATCATTGAAAATGATAAACTGAAAGATTTGTTTTTATTTTCAGCTTATTATTATCATTTTATTCACTATTTAAGACTATTCTTATGTCCGAAAGCAAAAGTATAAGTTTACGAAACCATCAAGGTTATGAAACCTCATGATCTTAGTCCATAAATGATGTTTTTAGTGATCAATTCATTACAATCATGTTTTATGATTCTTAACAATGTTTTGCCTCAATTAATTTTATATTTCAAATAGTTTCATTTTTTACGAAACCCTAGATCTATACGAAACCTAAGTTAACAATCAATTAAAGCAGTTATGCACAAAGGAAATCAAATAGATCATGTTTCTTATGGTTGATTATCACTGAGAACCAACAAAACGATTTGGATCGTTGTTTTCTAAGTTAGGAAAGCTCAAAATGTGCAAAGAATTTAGGAAACCAATTTCTATAGGGTTAATTACTTGAAAATGTATTATACTTGTCACTTTTTGTTATTATGTGTATCAAACTTTTTTTTTCTTATTGTGTGTGATGAACTTTCAAATTTTGACCTTTGTGTGTATTTATGACCATTTTACCCTTACTTTTTTCAAATTTCGAAGGGTAAAGTGGTCATTTTACATGGCTGAATAGTGGCAAAAATACACACAAAAGTCCAAATGTGAAAGTTCAATACACACAATAAGAAAAAAAAAAGTTTGATACACACAATAACAAAAAGTGACAAGTATAATATATTTTCAAGTAATTAACCCATTTCTATATGTATACGAAAGTAAGATATTAAGTATGAAACATGTTCATTTTATACTTCCGAAAATAACTTTGCATTTTTGATATTTTCAGTCCCTCAAGTTACTTTCGTAAATTTTATTAGCCCATACGAAACTATCTTTTGAATTTTTACATTTTCAGTCCCTCTACTTTCTTTCGTAAACATTAATAACCCATACGAAACTATCTTTTGCACTTTGGCACTTTTAGTCCTTGTACTTACTTTCGTAAACATTAATACCACAAAAAAATTCATAACTCCCCCTTGGAGTTTGACCTATTTTCACAACAAACCTTTTGAATTATTTTGCAGTTAAGTTCCCGTTTTTCTACCAACAAAATTTTTGTAACTCCCCCTTGAACAAATATTCATTTGAAATTTTCCTCTTGATACAAATTTTGTTCAAAAAGAAGATATTTTCGCTTTTGAGAACATATTTTTATTTTCTGATGATGAAGTGACTGAAAAATTTATAACTCTCCCTCAATAAGATATCTAATTAAAGAACTTATTGAGAGATATTTAATTTTCAGTTTTGAGCATTCTTGAGAAGATTTTGAAAATCAAAAATTTAATAACCTCCCTTGAATAAATATCTAATTAAAGAATTTATTCAAGAGATTGTTACTTTTTGCTATTTTTCACACTTGAATTTTCTAAACTTTGATATTTTTTAAAGATGTTTTACAAAAAATTATCGTTTTGTGAATGGAGTATAATTGTAAACCACATATTTTAGCAGTGAAAGATCTTTTATGAATGATTTACTCCCCCTTAGTTCATGATACATTTAGCATTTAAAGAACCACTTTTTGTGAAAATAATATCATGAGACTGATAACAACGGAGAAGATATGTGTTTGAATCATTTAAATTATATTTTTTTGTTTTGTATTTTTCAAATTTTTATTTGTTTTTCATTTTGTGAGAAATAGAAAAATAAATGTTGTTTTTAATTTTCCAAATTTGTATTTTGTTTTTGAAATGTATTTACAAAAGTTTTTGATGTATGATTTTTCATTCAAGAAGATAACTTTGCAAGACGTTCCAACTCAGTTGGAGTCATACATCGCATACTAATCCTGTGAACTAAATACTCAAACCTTTCTCGTGGAAGGGCTTTAGTAAATAGATCAGTAAATTGATATTCCGTCCCGAGAAAGTAAAGTTCACTGGTACCTCTTTCAACATGCTCTTTGATAAAGTGATAACGAATAATGTGTTTTGTACATGAATCTTGTACCGAATTGCATGATATAGTAATTGCACTTTTTGAGTCAGAGTACATTGGAATCTTGTTGTAATGATATCCATAATCAAGCAATTGCTTCCTCATCCAAATGACTTGTACGCAGCATGTAGATAAAGAAACGTACTCAGCTTTCACAGTTGACATTGCTGTACAATCCTGCTTTTTAGACGATCAGCTAACTAGCTTGTCTCTCAGAAACTAAAGTCCTACAGATGTGCTTTTATAATCATCAAGGTAACTTGCTAAATCTGTATCTGAATATGCAATTAGCACAAATCCATAATCCTTCGAGTACCACAATCCTTTCTTAATGGATTGTTTGAGATACCGAAAGATCCTTTTGACCTCTTTGAGGTGTTTCTCAGTTGGGCGTGCCTAATAACTTGCGCATACAAATGTTTCAAATGCAATATCTGGTCGATTTGCAGTGAGATACAAGAGTCCTCCAATCATACTATGGTATTTAGTTTGATCAGTTGGAGTACCTTGTAAATCTGCATTAATTTTGGCAGTAGCCGTTGGTGTCGTAACAGTATCACATTTTTCCATCCCGTGTTTTCTAAGGAGCTCCATAGTGTATTGTGATTGGTCTATGAAGATTCCACGAGGGAATTGATGAATCTGAAGTCCAAGAAAGAACTTCATCTTACCCATCATTGACATTTCAAAATTATTTTTCTTTAGTTTTGCAAATCTGTTTGAGAAAACTGGATTTGTAAAACCAAAAATAATGTCATCGACATATATTTGAACTAATAAAATATCATCCCCGTGTCTTTGTGTGAATAGTTTTGGGCCAACAATACCTTTTGGGAAATGGTGTTCAATCAAGAAGGAAGAAAGCTTGTCATACCATGCTCGAGGAGCTTGTTTGAGACCATACAGAGCTTTATTGAGACGATAAACGTGGTTAGGAAAGTCTGGATCTACAACGTCGAGCTGATTAACAAAAACTTCTTCTTTTAATGGACCATTCAGGAATGCAGTCTTCACATCCATTTGGTATATTGTAAAGTTCTTGTGAGCCGCATTAGCCACAAACATGTGAACAACTTCTATTCGTGCTACTGGAGCAAATGACTCCTCAAAATCTATTCCTTCTTGTTGACTGTCTATGCAGTTATCTCGGTCAGATTTCAAATATCGTCCAAGGACCGAGATTTGAAATATCAGTTATCGCGGTGAGATATCGGTTTTTATACTATCTAGAATATTATATATATATATATATATATATATATATATTATATTAAAATCATAAAAACTAAACATAAAAGATAGCATAAAAGTGTCAAACGTAATTAAATTAAAATCATAAAAGCTTAAACAAAACACATAGCATAAAAGTGTCAAACTGAATTAGTTGCAGTCCAACGGTTTAGCATCCGAATCAAGATCGTCTAAAGCATTCACTTCTTCCTCCAAGCCACCACCCACACTAATCTCATCATCGTCATCTCTATAACGTTCCCTTTTACTTTTTGTACTTGGTACGATGTCTACATTTCCTCCCATCGCTTCTCTCACATCAGACCAAAGAAGACCATCACCTGCATTCATAAAGTCTTGAAGCTCATTATCCGTTGGTATAGTCCACTCATCGTTTTTCTCTACGTCTCTCAACAAGATAGGGTCTAAAGACTTGTTGGTTTTTATAGACTCGAATCGCCTTTATAGCCTAGTGTTGTATTGGATGAATACAAGGTCATTGAGCTTTTGTTGCAAAAGACAATTCCTTTTCTTCGAGTGTAAATTGTCAAATGCACTCCAATTGCGTTCACAAGGTGAAGCACTACAAGTTTGACTAAGGACTGTGATAGCAAATCTTTGGAGCAAAGGTGTATCGATCCCCTAAGAACGTCACCATATATATGGTGAAAATTTTGTTCTAGTCCTTTTAGCGGAATCGAATCCAAATTGGCCCCCAGAATCAATATACATATTCAACTCTTCCCTCACAGAATAATTTTCATCTGGATCGGGAACAAGACGGTCAATGACAACATAAAAATCTGTCAAAATCTCTTTATTGGTATCAACGTTTGAATGTTCTCCATGAAAAATAGTAGGGTTATGGAAACATCCAGCTGCATGTAAAGGATGATGGAATTGGTCTGTCCACCATGTCTGAATCATAGACCAAACTCTACTGACTAGTCTCTCATTCGGCCCACCTTTTAGATTTTTTTCTTATTTGATCTTTCGCTCTACTCATCGCGTCGTAGATATAACCCATGCACGACTTCTCTTCCGTATCAACCAACCGAACTAAATCGACCAAAGGAGCGAGTACTTGACAAGCTAGATAAACATTGTCCTAAAATTCTTGTTTTGCAACTATATTCTTGACTCTCTTTCCTACTGATTTCTTTGCAAAGTCACTTTTGGTCCATTGTTCCGATACAAATAACACTTGTAGATGATGTTGATTCTCATGCACACTCTTTAGAGTTGCAAACCTAGTTACACAAGACCTGTGCAACTCCTTATTCTTTGTCAACTTCCACATCATATTTAAAATCTTTCCGTGGTTATAAATGTAAACCACGACTGCCCTTGCATCACTTAAAGCACTCTTTATTTTCAGTATTTTCTCCTTGATATCTCCTATCATGAGGTCACACAGTGTGCTGCACATGGTGTCCAAAACAACTTAGGATGTTGTTCTTTTAAAATCACTCTCGCAACTTTGAAGTTTGAGCCGTTATCAGTAATAAACTATAAGAAAAAAAGGAATTTAATTAAATAATATGGATAAAAGTTAAAAAAGTAATAAAAAACATGAAATTATCAAAAAATTGAAACTACCAATACCTGTAGTATGTTTTCATCTACAACATCTTCAATTACTTCATTAATCTTCTTCACAATTAATTGAGCATCCTTTACATACTCTGATGCATCAATTGACTTTAGAAATATCGTGTCAATAGGACAATTGACTAAAAAGTTTATCAAACACCTTCCTTTCCCGTCTGTCCAAAAATCAGACATAATGCTACATCCGTATTTCTGCCATTGCAGCCTAAACGAATCTACAAATTTTTTCGTATCATCTAAAGCATCTTTCAGAAATGTTACACGAAGATTATGATAACTTTGAGCAGACATACCTCTTCCATATTATCCAATGGCATAAATCATATCTTGAAAGCTCTCGTCATGTACGGCATTGAAAGGTAAGCCAACTGTATAAGCCCAAGTTGCAATCTTTTTCCAAGCAACATCTTCAAGTTCTGTTTTATTGGATTGTTTTTATCTAATGTACTTTGTTTTGTTTTTCCATGATCAATCTTAAGGATAGAATCAATAGGACCGCAGACATTACTACCACATATGGACTTTTGTTTCTTACTTTCATTCCCCCTAACTTGTACCTTATCATCTGCATCCTCGTCTTCTGATAAATCTATCATATTTTCTGACCTTAGAATTTCTATATTTCTCTTTTTTTCCTTTCTTATCTATTCCTTTTCATGAATTGATGCAAGAACTCTCTTTGTTATATATGTTGTCACTTTAGAACAACCTGTTACATCTCCTTTTGTATGAGTAAGGTGTTGTTTTTACCTTGTGATCCCTCTAGACATTTTCTTGTCATAAAGTGTACACCAAATATTTCCTTTTTTGTGAGATCTTTCCAAACCCCCCATTCCTAATCCATATCCCCATTCGTACATTTTATACCGGTACCAGCATCCGATGAAGTATTAGCATTATTGTTCGGATTTACTGAAGCTTGGGAAGATTGACCTTCCATACTTGAACAGATGAATAACTAATTCACAAGTAATAAAGTCAAGAAGTTGTATTTGCCTGTAAGAAAATAGAAAGAAGAAAGAAGGGAATTGACTTATGTTCTATTCTAATTAGGTTTTAGGTTTTGATGGCTCTGCTTGTCAAGAAAGAAGAAGTGTTGTAAGTAGGTTTTAAAAAAAAGTGGGTTGCCAAAAAGAAGTGGGCTGCCAAAATAAAAGTGGGCTGCCAGAAAAAAGAAAAAAAATCCAAAAACAAGATTTTCTTTATCTCGCCGAGATCCGATATCAAAATCTCGTCCAATATCGCGGAGAATTTCGGTTCCGATATTTACCACTGAGATTTGGAACCGAGATTTTTTCTAGGTCCGAGATCCGAGATCTCGACGAGATCTCGTCGAGATTAACTGCCCAGATGTTTGCCCCCACCTTTATACCAAGGTGTACATTTTCCTGC
>BQNB010032838.1:1434-52838 GCA_026074375.1 Tanacetum coccineum
TTAGAAGTATGCACACACAGTCTTTTGGAATGAAAACACGATTCCTCCTCGTCATCAACACTGAGAAGCACTCCCCATCTAGATGCTATTCGTGTGAACGTATTTTCCGTCCATAATTTAAAAGGGATACCTTCTGTTTCAACCCACGCAATTCTTTTGTCACAATGAAAATCTATATCAGCATCTTTCAAAACAGAAAACCAGGATCCGACGCTAACGTTGTTGCGGAATTTCTTACAAGTCTCTGGATTAGTAAACTTTAACAGAATCCAAAACTCCCCCAAATACTGAATGTGGATATCCGCAAAACCTTCATTCTCCAATGACAATTTGATATTAGCCAATGACGCAAACACTTTTATCCTTCCGAATAATGAATTGGGGAATTTACTAGTCATTAAACATCCACCATCTATATCAATGTTGTTTTATTGCTAGCAATTTTGATCACAATTACAATGGACATGCATCCATTATTTTAGGAGATATCCAGATTTATAGCTCCTCGTGAGGGTCATTGGAGACAAAACCTGAAATTTGTATGCAAAAGAGGGACAAGTTAGAATCACAAACCACGAAAGTGGCAATTTTCGCGAAACAATATATCACCAAAATTGTTTGTGTGGTTTTAATGGTTAACAAACTATTTGTAGGCTTCCTGATATAACTCTGCCATCCGGTATTACATAAAAGGAATTTAAAGGAAAAGAAATAATTTGAGTATATTCATTTGGTAATAGCCGAAATAGGATTCGTTTGGCTGGAGTGTAACATTTCACATTTTCAGGTCATTTACGACTTCATTTATTCCATTATTTATTTTTAGGCTTTTGCGCGTTTACTTTTTATTTAAATCGCATAAACTAAAAAAAAACATTTAACGTAAATGGGCATCAAACAAATAAATGTTTACGTCAAGTAAGTGTTATAAAGTTATTAGGATGATAATTTATAAATTTACGCTTTTTATTTTTATTGGTTACGTAAAACGTTTACGTAACGCAATAAAACTATACTTTTGCATGCATGGCAAACCATAAACCCACCTACACTTTAACAAATACCCACAAATACCCATAATACCCAAAAACTTCATAAACTATTGTCCAAAATCAGCCCCTAGCCGAAATTGGTGCACATGCATACACACTTAGTATACTTGAAATTAAATCAAACAAGACTAACCACTTCCCACTAACACATATAAACAATGTTATTTGTTAAACAATGGATCAAAGAACTTCTTTTTTTCTTTCTTCTTGCTCCCAACACACGTCCAACTCTTATGATCATCTAGAAACCATAAAGCAAGCATGTGAGAAGTGTCATTCCATTCTTACACAAAGCAAACCTTAACCTACATTGTCCCTAAGTCTAAGATGTCCTTAAATATATTAAGAACATTCTCTTGTCCCCTTTGTGCCATCAAAACCCACGAACACAATGGTAAACAAAAGGAAGAACCACCAAGTTCACTAGTATGCATCCATGTTGCTAAAGGAAACAACAGTATCTTAACCCTAAACAATAAACAACACATAGCTATGTCCTTAACCATCTAAAAACTCACTTTGTTCCTCCTTTTGGAGCTCAATTCCGCCGAGCACACAACAAGCACCAAAACATTTGATGGTTTGCTAAGGAGTGGTATCAAGAGCTCATGCTTTGGTATAAATAGTGCCAATAAAGTGGAGAACTCACACACTCTACTCCCAAGCAAGAAAACCACTCAAACTCTATCTACTTCTCTCTTTGTGCTCTTGGGTCACGTAGCAGATTCGCAAACCATCACCATCATCACACGTTCATATTTCAAACATACACAAGTATTCCAAGATCATTAGTAAGCATATATAAGATACATTGGAAGCTCGGTTGGTTTGTGTAAGGGTTTATACAAGTGTTGAAGCTAGGGTTCTTTGGAAAAGTTAGGGTTTTCTTGGAAGGTTTCGGATTAGGGTTTGGTATTTAGGGCCTTGATCTTGATCATCATCCATCACACACAACCTAAGGTTGTCTAAAACCCTAATCTTTTCAATATCTTTACTTTTGTGTTTTTATAATTGTGTATAGTTAAATCATCACCTAGGTTTATTTTATGAAGTTTATAAAATAAAAACATGTACATACATACACGAATTACTTTTATTTTATGGTTAAGATGATGTTTAAAATATGTTAATATGTTTAAAACAAGGATTTACAAGCAATGGATAAATTATATAATTATTTGTCAAGTTATGATTATTTATTTATTTATAAAGTTTAGATAAGTAAATAAATATATTGAACAATTTTCTTGGACAATATGAACTTATTATGATGGTCACACTGTAGAGGACTTAATATATGTACAAAGAATGTTAATTTATAAATTAGAGGACTTGTGGTATTTTATTAAGAGAAAAAGTACATAAAACAAGTTATAAAAAGTAATTAATTAAAAACTTAAATTGTTACTGTTTGAATTCGAACCCAAGCATAATTATTTTATATTTTATAAAAATAACACATTTCATTAGGATCGTAATCATATAAGAAACTTGAAAATCCGAATTATAACGGAGAAGATATGGTATTTACAAGATTATACGTAAAAAGTGTTTTTTATAAAAGTATTTTTATAAAAACTCTAAAAATTCGAATCTGATAAAAATGGAAGTTCATTTTTCTGATAAAGTGCAATTTACGAGGATTTCAAAATTATAAGGTACATTAAAATCAGATTTAAAATGAAGAAGATACGCTATTTATAAGTTTACGATAAAAAGTATTTTTATAAAAGTAATTTTATAAAAACATGCTACTGTTCATAACAGTGGGCTGATGGGAAACAATTTTCTTAGATGGAGTTTTTAATTACGAAGACGTGGACATAAGAATCACTAAAAACCGAATTAAAACGAATGAGATATAATTAATATACGATTTCAATAATTAAAATTTATAAAAAGTAATTTTATAAATTTCACTTAATGTTACTGTTCATAACAGTACTTAACAAATATAATGAATATAAAATTTGATTATATTTTTCAAATATGATTCCATACATATAAAGAACGTTAAAAACGGGATTAAAACGAGAAAGATACGACGTTTTTACTAAAAGTGATATTTATAAACGTTTTTAATTGGATCGATGCTAAATTTCTAAATGTAGAAGTAGAGGAGCATAGTCTAGGGGATCTTAATGAACCCACTAGCTATAAATCCACAATGTTAGACTCTGAATCTAATAGTGGATTATATGTTACTATGAATGCGGAATGTAAATCCATGACTTAACATTATTGTATGGGTCTGATCCGATCTTCCTCTTGTTGTAAGATGTTGGGAGGCAGTGTCTTTTATGAAAAGTACTGACATGGAGGGTATTATACTCGTATTATAAAGCTCGTCTTATAGTAAAGGGTTATTCTCAACTCTACGGGGTTGGATTATAATGAACCGTTTCACCGTCGTGACATTAGAGTATTAGGATTATCTAATCTATTGCGGCGTTCTAAATGATTATGAGATATGGCAAATGAATGTTTTAAAAAACTGCCTTCTTAAATGGTTATCTTGATGAAGACATTTATATGGTGCAACCTGAAGGTTTTGTTGATCCTAATCATCCTAGAAAAGTATGCAAGCTTCAAAGATCCATTTATGGTCTTAAGCAAGCATCAAGAAGCTAGAATAAAAGATTTGATGAGGAAATCAAAAGGTTTGGATTTGCTCAAAATCTTGATGAGCCATGTGTATATCAAAAGGCTAGTGGGAGTAATGTTACATTCCTCATCTTGTATGTTGATGACATAATCATCATGGGAAATCACATACCAAGTTTACAAAGTGTAAAAGATTATCTTGGAAGGTGTTTTGCTATGAAGGATTTAGGGGAAGCAACATTTATTCTTGGAATCAAAATCTACATAAATAGGTCAAAGCGATTGATTGGACTTGGTCAAAATGCTTACATGGATAAGATCTTAAAGATATATAAAATGGATAATTCCAAACGTGGTCATAACCCCATGCAAGAAAGACTTGACTTGAACAAAACACAAGGTGCTTCAACACCTAAAGAGGTGAAGTGTATGCAAAATGTACCTTATGCTCCGGCTGTGGGATCCATTATGTATGCAGTGAGATGCACTAGACCTGATGTTGCATTCGCGCAAAATTTTACCAGCCGTTTTCAACAGAATCCTGGTGAACTTCACTGGACTGCTGTGAAAAATATTCTTAAGTATTTAAGAAATACTAAAGATATGTTCTTGGTTTATAGTGGAAATCCGGAAGTTGAACTTTGAGTTGATTGCTATTGCAATACTGGATTTGAGATCGATATAGATGATATGAAATCTCTGACAGGATACATTTCGTTTTGAATGGAAGCGCAGTAGACTAGAAAAGCTCCAAGTAAAGTACTACTGAAATGCCTACTACATAAGCTGAATTACATAGCTGCTTAAGAAGCAGAGATGGAAGCAGTTTGGATTAGGAAGTTTATTTCAAGGCTTGGTATAGTACCAACAATAAACGAACTAATTAAGATGTTTTACGATGATTCAGCCGCACTTCTTATTGCCAACGAACCGGGGGTTCAGATGGGCGCCAGACACTACCATAGAAGTAACCTTCTTAAAGTTCACACAGATGACAATCTAACATATCCTTTTACGAAGGCTTTATCTAATACAAAGCTTACTCAACATGCTAAAAGCATGGGACTTCGTTTAGCTAGTAGTTTGATGTAGATCTGTGTTTAGTATTTGGATAAGGGGTGTTTAACAATTTATTTTATGATAATGATACTTAGTATTCTGTTATACATATATCTTAAATTGTGTCCTATATTTGCATGTTTAAATCCGTGAATAATAATTATTATTATTCTAAATTAATCCGTTGTCGATTAACAATGTAGGAATGTTGTTAAACTAAGACAATTCTGAGTGATTGGTGATATTGTAGATATTAAGGATGAGTCTACCAAACTCACATGATATTCATAAGATGAATATTGGATTTCCCCGCCACAAGAATATCACTTTATGGATCAACGTCATCAAGTGAATCTTATACGTGATTTTATTTACATAAATCCTTAGACTTGAGACGCAAGTAGGTTTAGCATATATGGATATTCCTTCTTGATATAGTTTGAGTTGTCTTGAATAAGGTAACTAATAAGGGCTTTATGCCATATGATGACGAGACACTTGTAGTCAATATAGAATTTGTTCTTTCAATAGTTGAAGAAGATGTCACTGGGCCCCTCATAGAATTAATCAAATGTGTATATGGCCGTACCTGAAAACTCATGTAGATATGTCTCATTGATTTTTAATAATCTTGATTACTTCATATATGAGAAACAGAATCGTTAAATATGGAATGACATTGATCCATATCTAATTTAACAACGGTATCGGAAACAAAGGGATTGTAAAACTTAAATCATTTGTTTATGCCCTGTGAAACTGTACTCGAATATTTCGGGAGCATTGGCGTGTTGCTAGACGCTTACCAATGTTATTGTATTATTTACATGTCCAAGTGGGAGCTGTTGGAATATATCCATCGTAAATAATATATGTCTGAATCATTTATTCGAGCCTAAGGGGATGCACACGTTAATACGTAAACAATGTTTAAATAGTGTTTTAGTAAACGACCGTTAAAAGTTTTTAACAAGAAACATTAGTGTTTAAAAGTTAAAGGACTAATGTGCGAAACGCCAAAAAGGAAAGTTTTGTTTTTCCCTCTCTTCTCCTTGGGTCGGTCGAACCTACAACCCAAAGGGGTTTGGGCTTTCTTACTTGTTCTCCAAGTTGTGTAGGCTATATAAGGAGGACTCGAGGTTCATTGTTTGGGGAATGCTTGAAAGTCAAAACCCTAAAAACCCCCTCTTGTTCCCTCCCTTAGTCGATCGGCCAAACAACCCTTTTAGGGTTTTTGGTTTTACCTCTCCTCCTCTAAACTGATCAAACATACACCCTTTAGGGTTTTGTGTCGATCATTTACCATCACCACCACCGTGGTGTTCGTGTTCGTGTGTTGATTGATTCAAGAACGAAGAGGTGATCATTTGCTAAATCACTACTAGTACTAGCATACTTTGTTGTTTGCTAAGAACGTATTGTGTGTGTCGACTTAGAGAGATCTTGCTTTCGATCTTGGAGGTTTTGCGTGTGGTGATTATACACACGCGACGGTGTTAACGGTTACCTTAAGCGGTGTATCGTTTCGTGCTAAAAGGTATACATCTTCTATCCTTGTTAATTAATGTGTTCTACATGTAATCTTTAATTCCGCTACGTACTCGTGTTAATTAATTGGTTAATTAGATTATAAAACCCAACAGTGGCATCACAAGCCATCGTGTAGAATCTTTAATTACAAGGAATAAAATTGGACAAATTAGGGTTTCGTGATTAATTTTAATGCCCCGGTGGGTGCTTAATGTTAAAAAGATTTGATCTTGATGGTTAATAAAATTAATTAGATGAGATCTAGGTTGTATGCTATTTTATATAAAACTTGATGTATTAATTGTTAATTGTTTTAAGTTTTTGTTAATTCTTAATGGAGATCTATGATAAAATCATGCAAATTTATCATGGATTAATATTAAATATTTTTAAATCTTGTTAATTTGTTAAAATGATTTGGTTTAAATATGATCAAGATTCGCATAATTTTAAATATTTTCTTAATTGGTAAGATCCATGATTCAAGAATTCGAGAAGACCCTTATTATTGAATTAATGAGGCCTAAAATAGTTAAAAGATTTATGTGAATAAATACATTGTTTAATTAAGATGGTCTTCGGGTACGCTTTTCTTTCTCTTTAAAATGAGTACATTATATGTCTTGCTCCGTTAGGGAACCCGCCGTGTCCAAATTTTATTAAACTTCTTTTCATGTGGTTTCAGATATGTGGCTCCCGAGTATGCAATGACAGGCCATCTTCTTGTAAAGAGTGACGTATATAGCTACGGAGTTGTACTCTTTGAGCTCCTAAAAGGAAGAAAACCCGTTGACATGTCAATGCCATCGGGCCAAGAAAACTTAGTCGCATGGGCCCATCCCCTCCTCCCAACACCCGAAGGTCTAAACTTACTTATTGATCCATCACTCTCCCCTGAAGTTCCATTTGAAAGTATTGCTAAAGTAGCAGCTATAGCATCAATGTGTGTTTAGCCCGAAGTATCACACTGACCCTTTATGGGTGAGGTGGTTCAGGCCTTAAAATTAGTCTGCAACGAGTGTGAAGAAACACGAGACTTAGGCTCAAGGACTTGTAGCCAAGATGATTTAGCTTCCATGAACTTTGATCCTCTGGTCAGTACAAACTCAGGTCACGGACCAGACCTAGGCCCGTTACATTCCACCTACCCAAGCTATGAATATCCACTTGATGTGGAGAGCGGGTTTTCGGGTCTTGGGCTAGATCTACATTCATATAGGATAACCTCAAGTTTAGGCCCATTGAGGCCTAGGAGATGTTTACAGATTTGGGAAAAGATGAAGAGATTTTCGAGTGGTAATATGAGTGATTATGGAGACTTTTTGAAGTTATTGTCACGGTCACGTTAAAATAGTTAAGGCTACTTATTCATAGTGTTATCTTAAAATCGCTATGAAATGTTTGTTAATTTCGATCTAAGCTTCGTTTCAAATCGCATCTTTTGTTAGGTTAGTACCCACATATATTTTGGTAAAATGCAAAATAAATGAGGTAAACTTTTATGTGAGATGTTGATGAAGTGTAACAGATTAATATAAAACAGGTGACACAGAATAGGGATTTAAACACCCCTTGAGGACTATCTGATTATTGGTAAGTTGGTAACTTTTGGGCATTCTGTAATCTATGCTTTGGTAATTCTATGAAACCAGATAGAAATTTACGTTTATATAGATGTTTCAGATTATCAGTTTTCGAATTTCTTAAACTTAGAAAGATGATTTGAGGAGTACTTGTTACATTCTTGCAATTTCATGCATATTAAACATGTTGTAACACTTTGAATCCTTTCACTTCATAATTTGTACACACGAAAAGTCATAAAATCAACCAAGTTCAACCTCTCTTTTAACAGAAAAACACAAAACTTCAAGTGTTCTGAATAATCAACAGTTGAACAGCGGACACACATTAACAATTCAGAGCAGCACGGCCTTGTACCTTGTGGAAAAACTTAGAAAAGTCAGCTTGGAAGAATTTCAACTCTCATTTAAGGTTTTCATTCTATTTAGTTAATATGTCAACTTGCCATTTTTGCCTTGCATGATAGATTGAGAGCTGTTGCTCTGCTCCCACCGTCTTAGAGAAAGAATTGAAGACCTAATAGTAAATGTTTAAATTATACATATGAACTTTGATAAGCAGTCACAAATAGAAAATAGATCTTCTGGAACATGAAGAATTTGACTGTTGTCATAATTATTTGCAGTAGCAACTAACGCCTCAAGATTTTCCTTCTTACTTTTGTAGAAACCAAACGTATAATGCAAAGTCTTATTGAATCGATAATAAACTAGGGAGAATACAAGAGTATTTATAAGACAAAACAAAGGGTAAAACCCTAATAGAAAAGTGGTATGTGGGCCTCGTATGGGATATATGCTAACATCTCCCCGCAAACTCATAATGCGGCATTGAGAAACATTGAGACTTTGTCAGTGTGGCTTGGTAAATACATATGCAATCTGTAAAATAGAAGGAAGGTAAAGAAATAGTTCCAGCCTAAAGATGATAACGAGTGAAATGATAATCTATCTCAATATGCTTGATGCGTTCATGAAACACCGAGTTACACACAATATGAATAGCACCACGATTATCATAATGTAACGGAGTAGAATGACTTATAGGAACACCCATATCTGCAAGAAACCAATGTAACCAAATAATCTCACTGTTAGTCACTGCCATACAGCTCGGTACTCAGTTCAGTAGTAGATTTAGAAATAACATCTTGTTTCTTACTCTTCCACGAAATAAGAGAATCACCAAGAAAGATACAGTAGTTGACTTGCGAGAAACCGAGTCACCAACTCAATTAGAATCACAATAAGTACGCAGGCAGACGTAGAAGGAAACAAAAGTGTGTGAAACTGAGTAGCCCGAAGATACTCGAGAATATGTAAAAATACAGCTCAATGAACCGTTGTGGGAGCAAAAACAAACTGACTAACAATATGAACTGCATAAGAAATATCTGGATGTGTAACTGTAAGATAAATAGACTGCCCACAATAGTCTAATACAAACTTGGATTTGAAAAAGGATCACTACCTGTTGGAGTGTATTTTGCCTTAGCATCAATAGGAATATCTTCAACCATTTTGTTTGTAATTCTTGCTTGATCAAGTAATCACCTATATACTTGGACTCAGACAAAATGTATCCTTTTGGTGAAGAAGCAACCTCAATACCCAGAAAATAATGAAGTAAGCCTAAATCCTTCATAGCAAAACGATGAGTTAACTCCGATTTCAATGATTCAGTTCCATCACTATCATCTCCATTAATAATCATATCATCTGATCATCAATATATAACGACAAAGTATATGTCTAACACTTAAATGTTTAACAAATAATGCGGAATCATGATGGCCAAAGACAAAACCAAGAGAGGTAACAATTGTTGCAAATTTCTCATACCAAGCACGAGGTGCCTATTTGAGACCATAAAGAGATTTTCTTAGCTTGAAAACTTCTCCTGGTTTGTGAGAGACACTAGGAGGTGGTGTCATAAATACTTCTTCATTCACATCACCATTCAAAAAAGAATTTTTGACATCCAGCTGAGATATTTCCCATTTACGACTAGAAGCAACGGCAATCGAAGTTCTCACAGTTGTCATTTTTGCAACTAGAGCAAATGTCTCTTCATAATCCATACCATATTCCTGAGAATACATTTTGACAACAAGACGAGCCTTATACCTTTCAATGGACCCATCAGATTTGGTTTTAATCTTGTAGACCCAACGAGAGCTAATAACAAGCTTGCCGACTCGAAATGGTACTAAGTCCCATGTCTGAGTCTTAATGCAGCAAGTTCCTTAACCATAGCAACAAGCCAAAGTGGATCACAAACAATGACTTAGGCTTATGAAAACAATGTACATAGGCAATACAAGAATGAAAAGAATTAGAGTAACAAGAATAAACAAAGTCATCCTTTTTTTTAGACTTACAATTACGCTTTGGTCGACCACTTAGAGGAGGATCAACAACAGTTTTAGTAGAAGTGGTGGTTTGCGGTGTGGTGTCTAGTGTTGTTTCTAATGTGGTTTTTGGTGTGGTTTCTGAGGTTGTTTCGGGAACATGTTCTTGTGTGATGGTTTGTAGCCTTGATTGAAACTTCTAATTTATAGCATCATTTATCCCAACTATATTGTCGTTTACATTATTTTATGCATGAATTGGTACTTAATTGCTTATATTTATGAATTGCAGTAATTATCAAGCAAAAGGTGAAAGTTAGTCAAAAGGCACACATTTTGGAGCATAAACGAAGAAATTAAGAAAGTCTACTGTTTTTGACAACCAATACGCCGTATCCATCAAGAAGATACAGCGTATCCGTGCCCTAATTTCATTGAAGCATCCATGATGAGAAGAGATCAATACATCGTATCCAAAATAGCCCATATGTCGTATTTAAGGACAATCCAAGAATATTCTGGAATATAATAATCGTAGAGCCCATGCAAAGTTACCCCAATACGCCGTATTGATCCCTTTCAATACGGCGTGTCGACCAATTTCCAGAGCCTATAAATAGAAAACCTAAAATTCGATTTTTAGTATGCTTTTAACCACCAAGTTAGATTCATAGAAGATCTAAGAAGCCAAGAAGGTCCTGCAAAATGCTCCAATCCATAGGAAAACTCTTGTAGTCTCTATACTCTATATATGCGTTCAGTTTTAATCATTCATCTATGAACTCGTGTATTGTTACAATGACTATCGCCTAATATATTTAGGTATTAGCCATGTTTATGATAATTTAATATTTGATTTGTTTATATTGATTGTTTAATTATTCGTTATGTGTTGATTATGTTTATCACTTCATATTCATTTATGTTTGATTATGTGTTTAATCTATCATTCAACTGAATCTAGGATTGCGGTAGAGTATGACTGGAGTCTGGGATAGAACCACATTCAGCTTATATATTTAACTCTGGATTAATAGGACTACAAATTTATTCACTTATGTCTCCCTTGGTTAAGTGAATAGGTAGGCTTAGCGGTGACTTAGGATTACACATAACGTTCTGTTCCCTTGGATAGATACTTAGACCGTGGACTACCAGCATATATACAACGATTAAACATAAGTTGATAAAGCCTCGATGAACTAGGTTACGATATGTCACCTTATATTGTCTCTTAAATAGATTATAATCGACTGTGAATGCTTTATGCGGGTTTGGTTAATTATGACTGGATTGACTAAAAAACAAACCTAGAGTTTAGGAAGATGACCCACCTAATCTTAAGAATGATATATCACCAACGAAGTAAAACAATTATTACACTCATAGACAATACATGCGTTTTATTAGATTAAATATGGTTAGTACGTTTTCCTTACATTAGGCTTGACCGCTTCTTTATGATCTATTTACCAACTTGTGTGTGTTAATTGTCATCATTTAGATTAGGTAAGCCAAAACTCGTGCCAGTCTCTAAGGATATAAACCCCCCTTTGCGTCAGTTTAGGTTTAAGTAGAATAAAATATGATAAAATAGAACTAACATAGATAACTAAAATAAAGATAGATTTAAGTGTTAACGCTCTCGATCTTAGTGATCAACACCCTACTTACCAACGAACTTACAATTGATCGGGTACACTGCCCGTTAGTGTTAAATAATAGGTAAAGTCGGCAAAATATAAATAATAAAACTTGACAATATATTACCTACGCTAAACAACACATCAAGTTTTTGGCGGCGTTACCGGGGAGTGAAGTTGTTTAATTCTTGTTTATTGGTATTTTTAGTTTAGATTTAGCGTAGTGTAGATTAGTTAGGATTTTTGTGTAATTTTTGTTTTTGTGTGTTTGATTTTTTGCATTGTATATTTTTGCATATTTGTGTGTTGTCTGCATTATTTAATTCTGCTGTTATTTTTCTAACTCTCAATATGGCGTATTCAACTTGAATACGGCATATCAATTTTCTAAACCTATACAGCGTATTCGACATCAAACATCAATACGGCGTATTCAGTTTACTGAATACGACGTATCGACTATCTAATATAGCAACAGAGTTAATTTTTCGAATTCGTATTTTATGTTTAATTTTGTGTATATACCTTCTTCTGAACTGATTCTACTGACAATTTTTTGATTCTTTTCTGTAGCTAAGATGAAGGTAATTAAGGATGAATCCGAAGTACTTGGCTTACTCAAGATCGACGATGATTTGTTTACTTGTGATACACCCCTTGGGACGATTTTTGATGAATTCAATCGATTAAGTGTAATGGATGACGATTTGTTTATTTATGAAGTGGGGAATCCTGGGCTTTCTTATTTCCCAAGTGTTGAGCAACAATATGATAATTTGGAATACGGCGATCTTGATGTTTATGAAAGGAAAGTGTGTTATGATGAGTGTGAGAAAATATATGTTGAAGCCGTAATCTTCATTAATAAAAGATTGGTAAGACTCATTGATGTAACTGTGAAGCAATGGCTAGACCTCAAATACAGAGATCATGAAATGATGGATAAGAAAATCAAGGATGGTGTGATTGCTACATGGTTAATTTAAAGTTATAAAAGGCAATTCGAAGATTACATGGAAATTAAAAAAACAAAAGGAGGTGTATGGACTTGATGCCGAGATGGAATACGATCCATCAAATGTTGATTTTGCTGAATGGATTGGTATACGAAGAATGCGTTATAGATTTATTGGATAAGAGGTGATGATGAAGAAGTATTAACCGAGGATTAACTTTTTGATCTTAAAGAAACAAATTTAAGTAAAGGTGATGAAATTGCTGAAATCTTCAGGATCGAAACTGACATATTCCACTTTGAAACACCTCTATGCAAGGCATTCAATGAGTTCAATTATCTTTTACAAATTGATATTGATATGCTCACTAAAGATATACATGGATTTAAGACATATGCATGATATAAAGATGATTGGATCTATGAATGGAATAAGGGAATACCATGGGTTGACAAAAAACCATAGACCGATAATGGAGTTTTGAAAGAACCTACTAATAATATTGATCATGTTTGCAAATCGTTTTGTTTCAAAAGTGGACATGCTGAGTGGCCCACTTGTAACTGGAGAGAAGATGGATATTGCAATAAAGGAAACTTACCAAGAATGATTCAAGTTGGCAACACAATTCACTATCAAGATTATGAGTGGTATGAAGCTTTAGAAGATAGTGATCCAAAGGACAAAGCTTTGAATAATAAATCTATCTTGGAAGGATCAAAGAAGGAAGAGGAAGAACCAAGTGAAGATGCATGGAGCCATTATTCATCTATTGACGAATGGGAGGATTTTGGGCGTGCTAATCACATTGGAACCAATGTCAACTCAGATTATAACCCTTATCTTGATACTTCTCGAATATTAAATAATCATGTAGGAATAAATAATGATCCTATTGAAGACGAACAAGAGCTAACTAGAGATGATAGTGATGACATTGGGGATTTTGACGATTACTTGGTTTCACATGATGCACCCTACTTTGCTAATTAAGAAGATGAATGATTCAAGGAGCGAAGGTGCAAACTACTTGGAATTCCTTACAAGAAACCACCAATGTGAAAAACTGAAAAGTTCGAGGTAATCAAGTACTCATTCGGACCAGCAAAGGAATACATTGCTATTAATGAATATAAGTATGATATTTGTACAAAAACCGAAGAAAATGTGTCTCACGTCTACCAAGATATTTTTCATAAGTAGGATGAAGGGTGGTACGTGACAAGGACGAAGTAAAGCTGAAGGGAGTCTAACCTAAAGACTCTTCTAAAAACAAAAGTACTGGTCGGGAGACAACCCGAAATGTATTTTCCTTTTTGTTATGGAGTCTGTCTTCCTAGATTTTTGATACAACGTATCCAGTTCAACGGATACGGCGTATTGACTAACCTGGACATTATCCCTTTTATTTTTCTGCACTTTAAAACATTATTGTTAGACTTGTCAATATGGCGTATTCATAACTATGAATACAGCGTAGGGCGGCCCACCCGGCCTAGAACAGTTATGTTTGACTGGGCTTACTTAGATACTTTATTACAGGTTTAAATATGGTGTATCCTGAAACATAGATACGACGTATCGAATTCTTGTACATTTTTTAATTTTTATTTATTTTCTAACCGACGATTATTTGGAGATACAATTGCTTTTGTTTTCTGAATATTTAGACAGGAACATACTGAACGAGATGAAGAAATTGGTGCTGTGCTTATTTTCTGGAATTCTATGTGTGTTGTAGTCATGCTGGAATTCATACGCTTTTACAACACAAAATCTTGCTCATATACTATACATGGAGGATCATACCAAGCAAATCTCAGGAGAGTTTTTCGTTTTATTTTTTTATATCCTGTTTTTTATGTTATATTTATACAACGTGGGCGTTGTATATCTTAAGTGGGTGGAGGAGAATTAGAATGCTACTTGCCCTTATTTTCACAATATTATGCCAATTTATGCTCAAACTTAAATTTTTTTAGCATACTTTTGTGAAATTATTAGTTGCATGACCCACATATAACCCTTAATTCCTTATTGTGAGAATTAAGCATATTCTATTTCCCCTATTTTACTCTAAAATTCCACAAAAACATGAGTGTGCCGATGACTTTAGTAAACTTTAGAACTTGGCTTGGTATACTATTCGAGACCATCATAATTACTACTATTTTATATAGATGGAGTGACTTATCTAAATTGGTAAGTTTTTAGGATTACACCAAAAAGCCTATACATATACATATTGTGATATTAACTAACTATACTGGTTAGTTAACCCCTCGTATAAACCCTTTTATTTACTCTCATTTTTGGAGTAAGATATCCCTAGAAAAACCTTCTGAGTCATTTTTTTCGTTTCTTACACCACCAAATATATGTTTTGTTACACCTTTACATCTTATCCTACCGTGTAGATTTAATTTCATAATCGGTTGCTAGTTGCTTTAGTGTAAAAGTGTGTATTTCATGTGTTCGTGTGCGTATTTTCCATCTTTGGTTAGGTCGAGAATTACACAATGCAATGGAATGTGAAAGTAGTGTATTTTTATTTTTGAGTCTTGAGAATTATGGATATATTATCCAGATTTATTATGATCGTGAAGTGGTGAAATTACACCTTATTTCATTTTATGTTTATGATTATAAAAATAAAAAAAAATCGAAAAACAGAAAATAAAAAAATGTAAGAGAAAAAAAGGAGAGGATTGTGATATAATTGGTTCTTCAAAACTTAACCGAATCTATTATATGAGATGATCGATTATTCGTTGGTACGTATTATAAACCAACGACATAGAGTATTGTTGTAAGTTGTCGAAATAAACCAACTATGTAATTTATGTATTAAGTGGTAGATATCGCCATTATTGTTGTATATCATATTATGGATGATTGGGAGCTGGTCGTTATAGAAACACCAACTAAGGTTTATTTTATTTGATTTTTGATCAAGACATTTTTGAGTATGTCTACCAAACAAAGCATGCATTTTCCATGTTAAAGCGTGAGTTGGTCTATGATTTGTGTCTTTTTCAAGGGTATGGTCAGGAAAGTAGCTAGCAACACTATTCTTTATTTGTTTGGACTTAATCTATTTGTTTTGTTTTTATTTACACCAATTATATATATTTCCCATGTCTTATTCCATACCCTTTATCGTTCTTTATCTAAACCTTTGTTTTAACACTTCGAATGAGGATTTATGTCAATCAATGTGTACTCAATTATGGATATGGATTTATGTGTGGTTTTGTCGCCCCTTGTTGGTTTATTACTATTTGTGAAGTTACTTGATCCTATTATATAGCTTATTTCTGGTTAAGGAAAATGAGCAATCACAAATTGTCGCGGGCACAAGGATTTGATTGTGCATTTGTATTATAGTCCGCCTTTTATGGAATATTAGTATCGAAGAGATTGAAAATTAATGATCAAAAATACACCTTAAGCCTTATCATATTAAACCCTATTGATCTTTTTTTTAGACATGTTGATCACTTAGCTTTTAGTGGTGAAGATTGTATCCTTGCCAAGCCTTATGATAGAATACTCTCATGACCGGACGGGGGCAATCGAGCGAACTACTTAAATGTTTACCACATAGATTAAGTTGAGTGATGTGAGTGTTTTCATTTCCTATTTGTGAGGTGTTTAGTTGTGTGCTAGTAATTGAATAAAAAATGCTTAAAGGAAAAGTCCTAGACATCGTTTGGGATACATTTTCATAAGTTCTTCTAAAGTCTACTTAAGGACAAGTAGGATTCAAGTGGAGAAATATTTGATGACATCAAATAACGTCTAATTTAATAATCATCATTATCCCCAACTATAATTGGCCCGATTTTACCTTATTTCATGGATGAAATGGTAATATAATTGGCTTAATAGAGAATTACATAAATCGTCCTTGTGGTTTTCATCGGGTTTGGTCCTTGTGGTTTTGATCCATTGCGGGTTTGGTCCCTTATGGTTTTGATCCATTGCGGGTTTGGTCCCTTGGTCAAACTAAGGAAATGTTGGTCAAGGAAAAAAAAAAAAAAGAAAAAAAAAAAAAAAAAAAAAAGACCAAAAACCGCAATGATCAAAAACCACAAGGACGCAAACCCTATGAAAAAAATGCACAAGACCAATTTTGTTAGATCTGACAAAACCACAAGGACGGATTTAATTAAATTTTCTCACTTGCTTATATTTATGAATTGCAGTAATTATCGAGCAAAAGGTGAAAGTTAGTCAAAAGGCACGTATTTTGGAGCATAAACGAAGAAATCAAGAAAGTCTATTGTTTTTGACATCCAATACGCCGTATCCATCAAGAAGATACGGCGTATCCGTGCCCTAATTTCACTGAAGCATCCATGATGAGAAGAGATCTGTATGCCATATCCAGAATAGCCCATACGCCGTATTCAAGGACGATCCAAGAATATTTTGAAATATAATAATCTAATGAAGCCCATACCGAAGTTACGCCCAATACAGATATTGAACCATTTCAATACGTTTCCACAAATTTTCAAAGTCTATAAATAAAAAACCTAAAATTTGTTTTTAGGTATGCTTTTAACCAACAAGTTCGATTCATAGGAGATCTAAGAAGCCAAGAAGGTCCTGCAAAGTGCTCCAATCCATAGGAAAATTCTTGTAATCTCTATACTCTATATATGCGTTCAGTTTTAATCGTTCGTCTATGAATTCGTGTATTGTTACAATGACTATCCGCTAATACCTTTAGGTATTAGCCATGTTTATGATAATTTAACGTCTGGTTTGTTTACATTGATTGTTTACTTATTCGTTGCGTGTTAATTATGTTTATCACTTCATATTCGTTTATGTTGATTATGTGTTTAATCTATCATTCAACTGAATCTAGGATTGCGGTAGAGTAAGACTAGAGTCTGGGATAGAACTACATACAACTTATGTATGTGACTCTAGAATAATAGGACTGCAAATTTGTGCCCTTGTGTCTCCCTTGGTTAAGCGAATAGGTAGGCTAAGCGGTGACTTAGGATTACACATAACATTATGTTCCCTTGGATAGATACTCAGACCGCGAACTACCAGCATATATATAACGATTGAATATAAGTTGATAAAACCTCGATGAGCTAGGTTACGATATGTCACCTTATATTGTCTCCTAGATATTATAATCGACTGTGAATGCTTTATGCGAGTTTGGTTAATTGTGACAGGATTGATTGAAAAACAAACCTAGAGTTTAGAGAGAAGACCCACCTAAGCTTAAGAATGATATATTACGAACAAAGTAAAACAATCATTGCACTTATAGACCATACCTGCGTTTTATTAGATTAAATATGATTAGTACGTTTTCCTTACATTAGGCTTGACCATTTCTTTATCATCTCTTTATCAACTCGTGTGTGTTAATTGTCATCATTTAGATTAGGTAAACCAAAACTCGTGCCAGTCTCTCAGGCTGAAAACCCCGCTTTGCGTTAGTTTAGGTTTAAGTAGAATAAAGTAGAATAAAATAGAATAAAATAGGATAAAACAGAAGTAACATAGATAACTAAAATACTGATAGATTTAAGTGATAACGCTCTCGCTCTTAGTGATCGACACCCTACTTACCAACGAACCTACAATTGATCGGATACACTGGCCGTTTGTGATAATAAATTACCTATACTAAACGACACATCATCCCTCAACTTTATAAGATTAAAATAAGATTAGTATTTTAACAGATAGTGAAGTGGAAGAGGTGTTCGATGAACACGCATGTTTTATGGCATCAAGGTTTAAAACGTGGTAGTGACAGTGGTTATGGTACTAATAGCTTGTGGGAAAAATGGAGGGAAACGAAACGGGGTGATGACTACGGCCCTTATGATGATGATGTGTATGATAGTCATGATATGTCTCGTCAGGCTATTTGTGATGAGTTTGATATCACGGTCCATGGTCCATGGTCGGAAGAAGAAATAGATTCATTTTGATGTTTGTTGAGTAAATTGTAATTTAGTTATAGTAGTATTGGAGTAATACATTTACCGGGGAAACCCTTTTACCCAAAAAAAACAACCGATTTTGCATTGTATGAGGGTATTTTTGGGTAGTATTTCTCGAATAACCAAGTTGCTTGCAGCATTAAGTTTTAAAGATGTCTACAAATTAGTAAAAGAACTACCTGAAAGTATAAGAATAGAACGTTACTGGACACAAAAGTTGGTAAAATTGAATCAAATTAGCCCCTTTACGAGATTGGACTAGAAATCCGAAAATAAAACTTTCATAGATGAATTGTTACATAAACATGGGTGTTTACAAAATAGAACTTAGAGAGAACTGAATATTGATTTAAAATCCAAAAACTAAAATAAAACCTAACTATAATGTTAATTATGATAAGTGGAATTCGGTTGAGTATGGCGGGAAACCGGTCAGGTGACATGTGGAGTTGTGGGTTCGAGTCTGGCTGACGTTTGTGGGATATGTGGTATATCACCAGTCATTCTATTGTGTCCACTTTCCGTCTAAAGGGAATTTTATACTGTTAGATTCTTTCTTCTCCAATCTATGCCATGTTTTTCGACAAATTAACAGACTTCCACGGTCTTCTTTGCCCTACCTTTGACTCACTGTTTAGTTAATTTCTTGATACGAGTAAGAACAAATTCTAACTGATATACAAAATTTCCAGGGTATATTCTTTTGATTGTAAAACTGGAATAATCTAAAGAAATTACCAAAAAGATCCATAATACATGTAACTATATAAGTATAGAAAGGTATAGTAGCAATCTTCATTGATATAAATTATTTCCTTATTCAGGACAAGAATAAAAACATAAAAGTTTCTTAAGCTTTATGAATTATGACGAGACATAATACAAAATCGACCCAGCTAGCATTAAGTTACGGATACATGCATCTTCATCCAAAGTCGATCATCCACTGACAATAACTCTGTGACTTGGCGCATTGTTGGCCTTTCCTGTGGGTTGTAGTTCAAACATGCCCTTGAGACATTCAAAATTGAACGAGCGAGTTCTCAACTAGAGATGATGGTCGCGGAATCCGTCTATCTCCTACATTGGCTAGCAATAGATCATCAGTAGACAATGTTGGTAGAGATGAGATAAGTTCTCCAGGATGCTTTCCCATAATCACTTCTAGTGCAACAACTCCAAAACTATAAACATCGCATTTCTCTGTTGCCACCATCGTATAAGCAAGCTCTACATGCATGGAAACACAAGAACACAAAAAATATTGTTATATTAGATCATGATTAAATGTAACATATATAAATCTAAAACTTAAGAAGAAGTATATATACATAACTTTAAAATATATGGTAGTTACCTGGTGCAATATAGCCATAGGTGCCTACAACGGCAGTCCAATTAGATGAATCCAGCTTTAGAAGCTTCGCTGTTCCAAAATCCGAGATATGTTCCCCATAATCAGAATCGAGAAGAATATTAGCTCCAGAAATATCTCTATGAATTATAGGTGGCGTGCAATCATGGTGCATATAAGCCAAACCATTCGCTACAGCCCTAACAATTCTTACCCTTTTCAGCCAATCCATTTCCTTTGCTGTGATATCGCTACTTAAGAGCAACTTTAGACTTCCCTTCTCAAGATTTTCGTAAATCAAAAATGAGTGACGAGCATGGAAGCAATATCCATAGAGTTTAACTATGTTTTTGTGCCTTATGGTTGTTAATGCTTGTACCTCATTTAGGAAGCCTATATGATCGTCATCCTCGGATGAGGAATGAATTTTCTTGACAGCTACTAAATTGTTGGGTTGTAACTCAGCTTTATACACAGTACCATATCCTCCCGTCCCAATACAATATGCATCATCAAAATCATTTGTTGCCTTGATGATTTCATCATATATCGCCTGTCCATCAAAACTTGTTATTGAGAAAAATTTGCGACCTTCTTCGCCTGATGGTATCTGTGGAGAAGTTCTCTTTCTACGCAGATAAGCAATGAGGCCACACACGAATAAACCAAGTAAAAGAGCCGCCAAAAGTGGGACCATAATTACAAGGATGAGCTTAAGATGAAAATGATGATTTTTTTTCATTACTATTTGACTTTCACAAAGTTTCAAACCTATAACATTTCCACACAGACCATCATTTCTTTGTAATGCTTCTCCGGACACATTTAGAAAGGCAGCATAAGGGGGAACCGGACCTGTGAGCTCATTGTAAGACAGGTCTATATTAATCCCTCTTGGCAAGTTACTGAAACCATTAGGAATAGAACCAGATAGCTTATTGTGAGAAAGATTCATCATTTCCAGACTTTTTAAACTTCCAATTTCCGATGGTATCTCTTTTGTGAATGAATTCCAAGATAAATCAAGAACATTGAGTTGACTTAATTTACCGATCTCCAATGGGATCTTTCCGCTGAGCTTGTTATTACTAAGATATAGGTGATTGATTTGTACCCAATCACCAATATATCTTTGTAATGACCTGTTTAACCTATTTTTGGATAGGTCAAGAGTAAGGAGCCCATGCAGCGATCCAAGCTCTTGAGGTATAACACCTGAAAGGTTGTTATTGCTCAAGTTTAAATTTAACAAACTTTTCATCTCAACAATATCCTTTGGAATTTGACCAACCAAATGATTAGAAGAAAGGTCAAGCACTTGAATTGAATTTCCAAACTCCCTTGGTATGCTACCGCTGATGTTGTTATATCCCATCTTTAATGTAGTCAAATTTTTGCATTTACCCCAGTTTTGAGATAATTGCCCATGAAATTTATTGTGACTGACATCAAAGAAATTTAATCCTGGGTAGACACCAAAACTATTGGATATATCTCCCTGAAATTGATTAAATTCCAACCTTACTCTTATTAAGGCGGAGCAATTCCATAGTCCTCTTGGAATAGGACCAGAGAGTTGATTTTGATTTACAGTTAAAAATTGAAGCTTTCCCCCTTGGCACAATTCATCAGGCAATTGGCCAGACAACTGATTTATGGCCAGCTGTAGCAAAATCAATTGTAGACTTCCCATTCCTTGTGGTATAGGACCGGATAACTTGTTCACACGGAGAGACAGAATTTGAAGGTTTCTCAGGTTTTTTAACGATGAAGGAATTGAACCAATGAGTTGATTTTCGCTCAAATCTAATCTAGTGAGATACTTCATATTCCCTAATTCAGTAGGAATGGGCCCAGAGAGTTGATTTCCGGTCAAATCTAATTCAGTGAGAGACTTGATATTCCTCAGATCCCTTGGAATGGGTCCAGAGAGTTGATTTTTATCCAGATAAAGGATACGCAAAGACTTCAAATCACCCAACGATGAAGGAATTGAACCATTAAGTTGATTTATGCCCAAATCTAATTCAGTGAGAGACTTCATACTCCCTAATTCAATTGGAATGGGTCCAGAGAGTTGATTTGTGTGCAGGTAAAGGATATTCAAAGACTTCAAGTCACCCAACGATGAAGGAATTGAACCATTGAGTTGATTATAGTTCAATTGTATATTAGTGACAGACTTCATGTTCCCTAATCCAATTGGAATGGGCCCAGAGAGTTGATTTTGATACAAATAAAGGATATTCAAAGACTTCAAATCACCCAACGATGAAGGAATTGAACCATTGAGTTGATTTTCGCTCAAATTTAATTGAGTGAGAGACTGCATATTCCCTAATTCAGTAGGAATGGGCCCAGATAGTTGATTTTGGCTCAAATCTAATTCAGCGAGGGACTTCATATTCCCTAATTTAAAAGGAATGGGTCCGGAAAGTTGATTTTTGAACAGATGAAGGGTATTCAAAGACTTCAAATTACCCAACGATGAAGGAATTGAGCCAGAAATATTGTTGGAATTGAGGCTTATCCTCTCAAGTGAGAGAATATTCTCTATTTCTTGTGGGATTGAACCAGTTAAATTGTTTTCGAAAAGTTGCACAACGGTTAACAGGCTTAGTTTACCAATGGTAGGTGGAATGGCACCAGAAAACTGATTGGTTGAAAAATCAAGATATACAAGTTTGGACAGGAGTCCGATTTCCGGGGGGATGGGACCAAAGAAGCTGTTTACACTAAGCTCAAAATGGGTAAGATTGCCTAGAGTAGAGAACGGGAACTGGTGAAGTGTACCTTTTAACTCAGACGTCGAGAGGTTCAACAAGTTAATGTTCCCATCAACGTTGCAAGCAATTCCATACCAAGAGGGGCACGAAGCGGGTGCACTAATATTCGTTGGAAGGGTTGTCCAAGAAGATACAATTTGAGAGTTGTTTGGGATTTGAAGGCTTGCTTTCCATTTTTGAAGAGCATTTGCTTCCTCCAAAGAAGCACTGGTAAAGTTTGGTACAAATGACAGAGCAACGAGTAGTAGAGCTAGAGATAAAAGTAAGAACTTTGAAGAAGCCATTACTTGCTTTTGCATGTTTTTTTCTAGAAAGTGAAGGCTCGTATATCTTTATCTATACTTGAGCTACCCTTTTCTCATAAATTAATTTCCAATTCTCAGAAGTTAAATTTCAGGTGGTGTCACGTTATTCCACAAGATTGTTTTACTCGAGAAACTAGAGCAAAACCCCTGTTCAACACAGGCAGTAAAAGTAGATAATTACGGTTAAATGCAAGAATATTTGTATAAAATACTGGAAAATTTAGATTCAGGTAAAAAAATGCCAAAAAAATATATAAGAAAGTATGCACGAACAACTCCAAGCACTTCAGTTTGTGAAAAATTATAATTAAAAGACTAGCATGCATATAAACGGATATTAATTAAAGTAGCATTCTAACTTGCGTCGGATTATGTTAAAAGTTTTGCAAATTAAGTTTATTTGGCCAAACCATCACACAACATCAATGGTTAACACCCAAAAGAAAAAAAAAATATACAAAATTAACATAAGATCAATCATTTTATATTCTTTTCAATATAACATAAGATCAACCTTTGTCTTATTGTATATAATGCCTATATTCAATATACAAATCCTCTGTTTCTTTCTCTGGTGCACCTGTAATGAAGTTTCAAAGTGAATAATGAGAGAGGATAAACAAAGGGTCAAAGGTTAATCTTTCTCTTAAGAACAAAGTTTGCTTGTGGGCATGGTCTTTTCTTTTTTTTATTGCTAATCGACGTCGACCTCCCCAGTATTGACAATATGGTATATGAGTACTTCATTCTAATTGGAGCATAAAATTTTAAACCATGAATAATGCAGACCTGTTTTCTTTTTATTGCTAATCAACGACCACCTCCTCATTTTCGAGCATAAAATATTAAATCGTGAATAATACGGCCATGTTCATATTTTTTTTATTGCTAATCAACGATGACCTCCCCATACCTACCCACATAAATTACATTATCCCAACAGTATCGACAAAATGCAAACGGCTTACCATAGGATCTTTATATGTATGCTCAATCTACATAGAAAATTCTAGTAGCTTGATACCCTGTTTCATGATCGAAAAGAAAAGTAGCAAATATACATAAATGTATATGTAACGGTGTTCTTTAAACCACTTGTTTCAACAACCTACAGATACCTTATACAAAAACACGCAACATGGAGAACAAATAAACTTCGTATATGATATATCCATTTCATGGGTTGGTACCGGACAACCAAATATCATTGTCTGCCAAAAACCAACTGCCTTAGCGCAGTTGGCCAGCTTCTTATGGGGCGGGGGTTGTTCCTGGGTTTGAGTCTCGCAAGAGACAATGAACAATACAAATTTTCCTCCTAGTGCGATGCCATGAGTTCTAGGGTTTCCCTTCGCGGGTCTCTCCTAGTGGTTCGGGTCCCGGGGCCTGCCCGTTTGGATGGTATAACTCGAGGGTCGGATTTCAAGTGTGGTGCGGTTGTAAATAAAAAATAAAAAATCATTGTCTGCCAAAACAAAAAGGACAAAAAAAAAAAAAAAACCATACAAGTTTTAAGCTTGATTGAACATATTCAGTAGAAGAGAAAATGACAGGTATTAAATTTGATAAATTGAAAGATTTATTCAATGGATATTTGGGTTTCAAAGTTAAAAAGAAGGCTTTTAGTTTAAATTATGGCTGGAAAAAAAAGCAAGAAATAGATAGTTTTAGATACTGGAATCTAAATATATACTTATTTTGTTATATTTTCCCCACTTAATGTATTTAACCTATTTTAATTTACTTTTGATTTTTTTTTTGAACAGATTTACTTTTGATTCAGTTTTGGGGAAACTTGCACAATGTGGAGATAATGGGTGGTTAATGTTTAGGATCAAATAAGAAGAACATTTATAATAAGGAGAATAAGAAGTAATGTGAACCAATTATTTCAAAATGTTATCAAAGGGTAGTTTTGTCCATGATGAAGTAGTTGCCGGTTTCTAAATTAGTTCCTAAAATAATGGTAGACTTATCAACCTTTTTCTTCAATCTCCATACAATGTCAAACGTAAATTTGAAAAGCAATTGTGTGTTTATATTTTTAGTCAGTTTCACGCTGTTTAATATACATTTTTAATAAGAACATCAACGTCCCATGATAACATCGAAACCGAAATTGACTTGAGATGCTAGATGCATAATTGATCATATGCATCAGAGTACTTGTATGGACATTTTTGAATGCGCAACTCGTTCCATTGCAGATGCATAATAAGATAACGCGTGCGGATGCATATAAAGGTCGAAACTAGAATAGGTTTAACACGATGCATTAAAATCAACCAAGTTAACAAGATGCATAAATTGAACACGTTATGTTGCAACGGTTTTTGGAATGCATGTTTAAATTTTTGATGACGAATTGATGATGTGCCTTGATGACGAAGATGCAATCGATGAACAATATGAATAACCAATTTGGATTTGTATCAAAAGATCTAGATTAACTCATTTGAATAATGCATTGATTCACATCGACTATATGACGTACGTTTTGTATGTAATATAAGGAAGTTGTTAAAGTTTTTCAAAATCAAATTGGATGCATGGTGGATGAACTTGTTTCATGCATCTATCTCATTCAGGGCCTGTTTGTTTAATTTTTTCATTAAGTCGTGTTTAATTAACAGATGACTTAATGTGGACAGCATCAGTTTTATCACTTTATATTTTCAGCCATCTTTCTCAATTAAGTCATTAACAAACAATTTTCATATGACTTAATAAATTCAGTTTTTTTTCATATTAAATCAATTAAGTCTTTTTCAAACAGCACCTCACTCTAATTCATTTGAGGCCACTGATTGCGAATCCAAGATAGATGCATCAAGATCTAGAAATTTTAAAAAAAGAAAAGAGAAAGAAAAAAAAGATGCATGAGATGTCTAATGAGATGCATTAATGTGAATAAAAAGTTAGTATACTGGATGCATGTTATTCATAATATTAAGACCTAAAAAGTTAAATGCATTAGAAGATTGCATGAATTAACTGTCTAGTTTTCTACCAACGTGATCTAATGGTGGAGTTTAGGAAGATGTGAATGATGAAGACCAACCAGTTTTTTTTTCTACAGTTAGGTGGTGTTTGTTTTTTCAGAAATGCTTCTTAACAGTATCTTAATCTGACTTATTCAGACGCGATCAGACATTTGCATTATTAACACTGTTTGTTTTTTTCATGTCATTCAGAGGCAGTAAGAGACAAACACTGTTAAGAGCGTTTGTTTTTTTCTGGCCATTAAGAGGTGGTAAGACGCATAAACCTCTTACTGAACTAGATGTGGATGGGGTGTCTTAACACCTCTTAATGTCTTTTTTTTTTCTTTTTTTAATTTATTTCTACTTTGCTGTTATTTTTTTATTTTTTTTCTTGTTTTACTTTTATCTTTTGTATTAAAAGTATTAAATAGAATGATTGCATATGTTTTGTTATATAAAGAATGTATAAGATGATATGTGTCAATTTATATTTTGTTCAAATTGAAAGGTACGGTTTCGGACTCATACATCTTAATTCTAACGCGACTCATTTAGTTAATCGTTTTAAAAATACAATTTAAACTCTAACACGTTTATTTTTGTCGAATAAACATGAGATTGCACGTTTTTTTAAATACTTTAACTTTAAATTGTTATATTATAAACTTTGTTTTTTTTATTTAATAAAATTTATTTTTTGTGCGAATGCAATCATTTTATATTTAAATTGTAAAAACTATTGTTTAACACATCTATACATTTTTACCAAAACAAACAGTTTTATTTCATTCAGATTGAGACTTCTCGACCACTTATTCAGATTAAGATAGGAATCAGATTCAGACTTTTCTACCGAATATTCAGATTCAGATGTGCGAATCATATTCAGATTCAGAGTCTCTTAATAAACAAACAACACCTTAGATTAGGATGGACCGATTAATATCTCAATGATATACACTTTGACGTTAATACCCTCACTACATCTAATAAAATAGTATCTAATTGTTTCTTTATTACTATTTTGCCATTATTTGATCTTGTTCATTGATGCATCATCCAATGGTTGAAATTACTTCTTATTCTTCTCATTTTAATTATATTCTCACTAGATCTCTACTCAATGTTCACATATTAAGAATAATTCTATCTCATCGTTTACTGATTGAACTTTGTGATAACAGTGTTATTGACTATAAGTCATTGTATTTTTGCGTGTTATGACTGTCAAATTCATTAGAGTGACCAAGTTCCGTAAAGTATACATATTTGTAATTAAGTTTGAATAACTTTATTATTTTATCAAGTCGTGCGTTATTTACTTCATGTTAGTACAAAATTCGTGTTGGGTTTGGTAGCGTGTCAAGTTTCTTATCGGGTCGGGCCTTCAAGCGACTTGGATACCGGATCTTGTACTAGAACAAGAGAAGTAATGATTTTCTGTACAATTAAAAGTAAACCGTTAGCCTTACCGTGGGGACGGACCCCACGATTAGACTCCGGCGTGAGAGTAAGTATTCATTGTCAGAATATGTGTCAGATATAATAAGAATAATTGTGTACCTTTTGGGATGTACTGTGACTCCTATTTATAGGTGTCTAGTACTAGGGTTTCCTAGTATTTCGGTTACTTTAGTAGTGGTCGGAGTGGGTCCCTTGTCGGGCAAGGGTCCACGTATAATCGTGTTTGCGGACACGAGTGTTCTTCCGCTGTCAGTGTTTGTCCGCGGGGACGCACGGGTGCGGCTAAGAAGATACTCGCGTGCGTCTTCGAAATATCCGGAGCGTCACCCTTGTCAGGCTTAGCGGTCCAGCTATTTGTTGTATTGGGCCTGGGCCCATATACGTATATTATGAACTAAGCCCAGTAAGCTTGGTGCTCATACTATACGTTATCACTTCATGTTTCGGCATTCTTATTATTTTGTGTTTTAGAGGGTTTTTGGGATTGTCTTTTGATATCATGCAGATTATTTGATTATTTCGACTGAAAAACGTTGATAATCACTTTTTGCCTTTTTGGTGTTTGGCAAACAAAATATAAAAATCAATTATTTGCGTTAAAAGGTCTCCAAAACGCAGTTTTGGCGCAGCAGGTGACCTGCTTTTGAAGAACGTGATTTTCCTTTTTTTCCTTTCAAATTATCGTCTTGCACTTATAGATGGGTATTGTGTTCTTTTTGTGTTCCACAAGCGTATTATTGAAGCATTCTATTGTATCCATACTACATATAATGCATACTGGACGAGTATCCGTGCATAGTAACGAGATTTTATAGTGGCAGATAGTTGTAGTAATAAGAACGTTATTTAAATGACAGACAGAAATTAAATTCTTGACAATATTAGGAGTAATAAGAACGTTATTTAAATGAAGGGTTCGATGTGGTGTTGGCAAAATACTATGGCCATTGTTGGTAACGGGTATAGAATAACCGTCACCAACCGAAACAAATGAATAAATGCACATACTAAGAACATCACTAAGACTATGGACAGAATCATTAAGGTGAGAACTCGCACCTGTATCCATTTTCCAATCACCCGGAACATGATCTTGAAGAGTCATGGCATGATAAGCATTAGGTAAAATAGTCTCTTGCCCCGATGATTGACCCAGTTGACCCGAAAGTACCTGTTGACTCGATGGGTGACCCGTCAACTAACCCAAGGGACACGTCTGAATAGGATCTTGAAGAGTCATGGCATGAAAAGCATTGTGTAAAAAAGTCTCTTGCCCCGATGATTGACCCAGTTGACCCGAAAGTACATGTTGACACGATGGTTGACCCGTCAACTGACCCGAGGGACACGTCTGAGCCAACAAACCCGACTGACCTGCAAACTGTCCCAGCTGGTATAATTGTTGAGCCGGATAATATAGTTGTCGGGCCTGCAAATATGTCTACCCACATTTATTCATGAGAAGTAATCATGTTATTTAATAACAAAAACACGTTTAATTTTCATATAAACCCTTTTTTTTCTTTAATGTTTTCATAATCTAATTTTATATTATAAACTGCAAATGAAGTGTGATCGGATCATATATCTAGATACCTATTCAAGCTAGACTAGGATGAAATATATACGATGGTTGTTTCCGCTTGAGATGAACAAACCTTGCTTCAAGAAATGAGTTTGTGCTAGTTTGATATGGTCCAAAAATAGATATTTTCTACTATACAAAAAGCTTTCTTGTAACAGTTCTATAAAAAACATTCTAAAACTAAACATTACCTAATGCGGTAATAAACTTATTTTGTAAGGTTTGTTTTCAGTCTATTGTTCCAACTTTTGTATAGGCTTCAATTTAAACACGGATTATGGACGCTGCAAACATTAACAAAAACGAGTTCATCAAATTTACGTTTGATAAATTATGTGAAAACAAATCATGGTTGTATATAAACCGAATAGATCAATAACGATTTTTTACACGGTCTTTCTAAAATATGCATTTTTGCTTCAAGTTAAAAAGTTCAAACCTCTTAGTGTGCCTTCTTATTTAAAACTCATGGTTTGTTTTCTCAATTGTTACTAAATAATCCAGAGTATTATTTTATTAATCAAATCTTTTTGTTTTTAATAATTAGTTTTGTTACTTAAGCAATAACTTGAAACCCTAAAAAAGAAAGACTTTACGCAGTTTAACTCTGTGTGGCACTATGTGGCGTGGGAACACTTGCTTATTCTATTGAGCTTCATCTTAAGTGTTGTTAATGGGCCAACTTTAGCGTGTGATTAGTGTGCTTGGCAACTAATATCCATATGCGATCACGAATATTGTAGTTGGTGAGTATTCTTAAAACTTTTTGCATTTTCAAAGTAGATTTATATTTTGAAACGAAGTAGTAATACATAAACATTGATACTATATTAACCTTCTTATTGTTGTCGGCCAATCTTATTTTTTAGGGTCTATGTGGCAGCCTTCTTATCCGTCCGATCTTGCAACTTTTAATCCTGACCGCTTTAATTCAACTTTAAATATTAGCCATCAGATCATTTAGCAACATTTATCAGCCGTTAGATTAAAACTAAACCGTCAGCAACCGTTTTACTTTTTATATAAAGATGACACGTGTCCTCTTATTGTGGGGATGAGATGCACCTGATTATACCTCCCATATCAGAAACTCAGCAACCGTTTTACTTTTGATATAAAGATGACACGTGCCCTCTTATTGTGGGGATGAGATGCACCTGATTATATCTCCCATATCAAAAACTCAATAACCATACGTAGGTTACTTTCTTAGGATATTCGATTTTTGGCGGTAACTTAAAAGCATAATAACAGCTATTGGAATTTAAATTTGCGCGGGTGTAGTTTATTTTTAAAAACGTATGACGGTTGGAGTTTTGGTTATAAATACCCACCTACTCATGTAGCAGATTTACTCATTCCTAAATATTTCATTCTCCCATATCTAAGTTTCTTTCAATTCTAATGGCAAGCAATAAGTCTTTTGTTTCTTCTCCTATGGTTGATGATTGTGTAAGTGTGTTCAAATAATGTTAGTTATTGTTATATTATCTTTCTTATCAACCATAAACTATTTCGTATTAACGATATTTTTTGTTTTTAAACAGGATTCATTTACCAGTGATGGAAGTGTTCATTCGAGACCTTCTCTTACTGAGCTTTATGCTGTAAAGGATGGGGCATTTATGGTTGATAAGAAATATGTAAATGTAACTGATCTGAATTTGGTGACTGATGAAAAAGTTTTAATATCTTATAGGAATGATTTGGAAAAGAAGGTATTGTTTGTTCTTAATATTTTAATTATATCTGTATTTACATTATATGCACTATTATATATTTTAATTATATGAAGATTGATGATGTTCAAGTTTTGGGCAATGTTGTTTGCGTTGATCCTAATAAGGTATCTGTTTCTGTTGATTCAGTTGTTAGAAACAAGTTCAATGTTTTTGATGAGGATGTTGAGTTTGCTATAAAGGAGGTAACATTATTATGATTTTAACTCACATAACCTTTTGAACCTTCGTTCTGAGTTATTTGAGTTTCCCGCCTAAACTTCAAAGAATAATCTTAAGCTCAGCTTGTTCTTCTTTAAAGGATAACATGATAGTCAGAGTATTGCTACCTCTGACTCTCCTTAGAACCTCAGCGTATTCCTTCTACATACCAGCTGATATCCATCCCAGATGACGAGTATGTCTTCAAGTGATCTTTGACTTTCTTGATGATGTCTTTGACTTGAATACGTCTGATGTTGCTCTCTGAGGCTTTGCACTCAGAGAGTCCTTTCATTGCCTCTGACTCCAACACTCAAAGGTTCTTTATTACCTCTGAGTCCAACACTCAGAGGTTCTTTAATACTTAGCCTAATTTCTGTTTAAATCTAGACACAGATTATTAGGCTCTAAATCGGCCCAACAATCTCCTCATATTTGAATATAAATTATGCTAAGTAATTAAATTAAGGTAAGTGAGACACAGCTTCTTCTTACATATAATTAAACAGAGAATAGACAAAAATAACTTCAATAAATCATTACATGTATTGGCCAAGGCCATCCAAGTTATCTTTTACAATTATTCTAGCCTTAGCAGCATCATCCCTAGCCTCTATACTCAGCTCTAATATCGTGATCATTTTTTCAGCCTCTGGAGTACCCCTCAGAATGGAACTCTATAGTTTGATTAGCTGAGCTATGGTGGCCAGATGGAATTCTTCTTCTCTTTGAAAGACCAAGTCAAAATTTCTGTTGTAGAAGAAAATACTTGACTCAGGTTCTCTGATGACAAGTCCTTGTCTGCCTTCAATCCCTAGGGGAAGAACCAGGTTCTTACGCATCCCATCAACCTCTACATTTTCTTTCACAAAGACTTCTTTTAGAATCTCTGAGCTTCTTTTCCTTTTCTTGTCTGTAGTGTCAACTCCAAATGTGGAAAGCTCAGGGAGAGGAGGAATGCCTAGGGATTTTGCCTGGGTCAAGACCCATTCGAATTTGGCTCTGAGGCTTTGAAGGAGCATGTCATTTGATTTACCCTTTCCTTTGGAGGCCAGAGGGTGCACTTCAAGCCATTCACTGAATACTAGTGTCTTTAATCTGAACCTTTCATGGACAGTGACGTTTAGTGGATCATTTCCTCTGGTGATCCTCATACTTGCTTCCTTGGAAGAATTAACTTTGTAACTGATCTTTATGATAGGCAGATGATCAGCCCTATAAGAGATCTGATGATTGTATTCATCCAACATCTTTTTCCTCTTGGCTTCATGCTCAGCCATCTTCTGAGTTCGAGCTCTGATTGTAGCAGGGTTCCTTAAGATTTTCTTTAGATATTCTTCAGACCTCTCCTTTTCAGCCTTCAAATCAGCTAACCTTTTCATCTCCTTGAGCTGGGCCATGACATCCTCCTGACTTAGTGGTCCCTCTGGAATGACAAAGGACTTGAGACATGATATAGTTGGAGCTGAGCCTCCTTCTTCTATAAAGGGTATTATCTCCTTCAGAGGGTCTTCAGTTGCTATGGCTTTTCCTTTAGATTTGTCTCTAGGAGGAGTTGGATCTCTTGGTAGAGTTGGCTCTCTTGGAGGAGTAGGAGTATAAATGGATGAGGTGGTTTTGCTGAGATGTTCAGTGAATTGATCCATAGTTATTTTGATAGCTTCAGTGACTTTAGGAGGATCAGGCATGATAGACTTCAAAAGAGTTGGTGATGGAATTGATGATGATGGAATTAAGAACTTCAATTTCTTGGCTAGAGGTTCATCATCGGTTTCTTTCTTTCCTGAAGTGTCTTTTTCTGAACTCTTTTCTTCTAAGGTATGAAGAACCAGAGCTTTTTCTTCATTGACAGGGGGAACTTGTCCTACATTTGGTACAACTTGAGATGATGGTTGCCCCCTAGTTTAATCAGGGTGTTGAGCATCTTTTTCTTCAGCAGGTGATTCAGGGTTGTTTTTCTCCCACTTCTCCCCCTCAGCATTAGCCTTTTTAAAGACTTCTGTTGCTTCAAAGAGGGAAACCATGTCCTTAATCATGATCCAAAAATCCTAAACATGTTGGAAGTTTGTATCCACAGTGGATATACAAAAATAGAGTTTGTCCCGAACTTCTTTCATCCCTTTTCGGACCTTTAGTCTGATGGATTTACTCATTTTGTTGTGAAGGGATTTGCTCAGCTCCTTTTGAAGTAAAACAAATCTCTGGCTCTCCAGTTTATTGAAGGCATTAAACTCTTTATACATTAGTTTCAGAAGAATGTTAGGTAACTGATCTTGTAAGTTCTTCTGAACCTATGCCTTAACCCGAGGTAACTCCTTTGCAATGGATTCTGAAACAGAACTTTTGATGGAGTCCTTAATCAACTGAGGAAGAGTATCTTTTATAGCATCTGAGAGTAGACCAGACAGTTGTTCTTTGAGAGTGTTAGTAATAATTAAGGGCACAGTGGACTAAATGGAATCAGAGACATGCTTGGTTATGCTGGACTCTAGCTAATTAACCTTGTTGTGGAGTAAGCACAACTCTTCATGAAGATGACCAAGCGGGTCTGACTGAGCTGGCTTATCAGCGGAAGCATGGAAGGTTTCAGCAGTACTTTCTTGGGAATCAAGATCAGCAGAGTCTTGTGTCTCGAAACCAAACACAGAGGCCAGATCATCATCAGGCATGGACCTTAGGCCAGAGAGAGATTTAGAAGCCTCTCCTTCCTTAGCATCTTTAGGAGTAATATTAATTTCATCCTAATGATATGAAGAGCTCTGATGGATGAACAGTGAACCAGAGATAGTAGCAGCTTGATAGGACTTGATAACCTTGATCTCTGATTTAGTGTCATAAGGAGACTCAGCATTTTCTTGAGCACCCTGAGTCTTTGAATCAACTCATCCATTATTTGCTCAAAGGTGACCTCCTCCATAGCTACAAACCCAGCATCCTTCACTTCCTCCTCAATATTTTGGTCTAGTACCTGCATAAACTTGTTAGATAAACATTGTGAATTTGTAATGAGGTTGAGGATCACCATTCGCTGCCCCTAAGAAGACTGGGTGTGATTATCCAGTCCCCTCAAAAGTTTAAAACTTTTGGGACTCTTTTCAGTTGTGAGTTTGTAATATAGGGAAGGATCGCCATTCGCTGCCCCTAAGAAGACTGGGTGTGATTATCCAGTCCCCTCAAAAGTCTAAGACTTTGGGACTCTTTTCATTGTGAGTTTGTAATATAGGGAAGGATCGCCATTCGCTGCCCCTAAGAAGACTGGGTGTGATTATCCAGTCCCCTCAAAAGTCTAAGACTTTGGGACTCTTTTCATTGGTTAAGGGGACCTCTGAGTCTGAGTGAGTACAGTTCATACAGAGGTCAACTTTCATGCACGGATGGGTTAATCCAGCAAAGTCTAGAGTTTTCAGAGTCAAACATCAGGCGTTTTCAGCCTTTCAGTATCATCCCCTGAGTGCAGACACAGAGTGTACAGAAGATATGGGAAATTAAGTGCTGACTCTGACTCTCTATTGGGTCGGGGGTAGCCCTTAACTTCACCACTCTCTCCTAGAGAAGTTTGAGAGTGGTTGCTTGCAGTGCCCCTTATATTTAAAATATTGTTACCTTTTCGGCTTCAGCGGCTGAAGGCTGGTTTACTTGCTCCTCTGCCAACTCGGAGGCTACTAGACTCTTGGTGGCGTCAGCGGTGGCCACTGTGACTTCAGCGTGCTGAGTCTCAGCGACTTGTTTCTTTGGAAGGATGACCCTGACCTTATATGGAGACTTTGGTTTGGAAGAAGGTGGGATTCTCTTCTTCTTTGTCTTCAGGTCAGTTGGTGCTTTGGGCTGAGTGACAGGCTGCACAGAGGCCCTGGACAAGGACTTATCAGCTGTGTCATCAGCATTCACCTCCCCAGAGGGAGGGATCAAAGACTGTTCAGGCTCTTCAGAAAGTTTAGCTACTTTTAACATGTGTGAAGTTAAAGGAACTTCAGATGCTAATGGTTTTTGAAAAGAAGCAGTTGTAATGGTGTGGGGTTTTACAAGAGTGAGATCATTGCTGATATAATTTCCTCCAAGCAATTTTTCAAAAATCAGGGATAAAAACCTTGTATAGCAAATATTCGTTTCCCTGTTCTTCTTCCCATTTTGAAGCTTATGAATCAAGTCTGAGAAAATAATCGCCCCAATGTCAATCTCCAAGCCCCAGATTAGACAATATGCAATTGTCTGCTGATTAAGGTTCATTTGGTTATGTGATCCCTATATATAAAGGACTAAACTTGTAAAAGTTTATAAACCAAGGGTATATATTGTCATTTTTGCAAACTTAAAAATATAAAATATAATATTTTTATATAAATTATAAAAATATATATTAATATTATAGAACTCGATTTTATTAAAACCTAACACATTTATCGTTATAAAATATAATACTTTTATATAAATTATAAAAATGGGTAGGCTGATGGCAGAAATGAACTCTTCTTGAGTAAAGGACAAGGGTTTAGCAAACCGGGAAAGTGAGAAGGTGATGGTCTTGGTCTCCTCTTCTACCTCCACAGTGTACCAAAACTCCTTAAGGTATTCAACATACATTGTGGAGGGTTGAGAGGTTAGGGCTTTACTAATGCAACAGTTTGAGAGAAAACTAAGCATGGGTCGGTATAACTCGTTTGGGTGCTCAAGAAGAGCAACAACATTATTAAAGGCAATGATACCATCCTCACACTTAAAATTGACCTTCAAAGATGGTAGAAGTTGTTGTGATTGTTGAGAAGAAGTTGATTCTGAAGCCATTTGATTAAACTTTGTTTTAGCTTTTATGAAAAGGTTTGTGAGAGGTGATGAAAATAGAGGATTAGGGTTTTGTGTGTGAAAAATGGTAAGATATGAAAAAGGTAAACAATTTATACCACAAAACAATTTTATAAATTTGAAAAGTAAAAGTGGTTTGAGTTCTGCATTAAATGCGAGAGGTAAAACTGTCACAAAACGTGTGTCCCATGACCCTTCGAGTACTGTTATTTCCAAATTTTCCAAGAAAGTTGGTAGAGAACTTTTGAGTATATATGAATTAAATATTAGGAATGTTTGTCTTTGAACTGGGTAGTTACATTTAAGTTACCTTGAAAACATTTAATATTCAAGTCAGACATCACTTAAAGCTTTTTTCTTATCAGAGATCTATTTTTCAATATTAAGCATACCCAACTCAGCTACCAATCTAGTAAAGCTAGGTTCAGCTAGAGGTTTGGTAAAAATATCAGCTAGTTGCAAATCAGTGGGTACAAAATGGAGCTCAATATCACCTTTTAAAATGTGCTCTCTGATGAAGTGATACCTGATGTCAATATGGTTTATCCTAGAATGCAACACTAAATTATTTGATATGGCAATGGCACATGTATTATCACAAAATACAGGAACCTTGTCATAGAGACCATCATAGTTAGCCAGCTGACTCTTGAACCAGAGGACTTGAGCACAACATCAAGTAGCAACTACATACTCAGCTTCAGCTGATGACATTGCCACAAAGCTTTACTTCTTTGCACTCTAACATACTAACTTTCCACCTAGTATATAATAGCCACCTAAGGTACTCTTTTTGTCCAAGTTACATCTAACATAGTCTGAGTCAGAGTATGCTTTTAGATCAAAGCCTGGTCCTTTTGGATATCAAAGGCCAAGATTTAGAGTTCCTTTGAGATACCAGAAAATTCTTTTTACAGCAACAAGGTGGGATTCCTTGGGGTTAGCTTGGTACCTAGCACAGAGACATGTGGAGAATTGGATATCAAGTCTGCTAGCTATGAGGTACATCAGTGACTCTATCATGCCTCTGAATAATGTCTTATTAACAAAGACCCCTGACTCATTAGGGCCCAAATTATTTGAGGGAAGCATAGGGCATTTCACTGAGGCACAATCAGCTAGGTCATACTTTTTGAGTAAATCCTTAACATATTTTTCTTAACAAATAGAGATTCCTTTGAAATCTTGTTTTGTTTAAAAACCTAAAAAAATAAGTTAATTCACCCATCATACTCATTTCATACTTTTTGGTCATCAACTTTCCAAATTGTTTACTTAAGTTTGAACTGGTTGACCCAAAAATGATATAAAAATGATATCATCCACATATATCTATACAATAATAACATCATTCTTAGTCTTATAAGTAAAAAGAGTGTTGTCAATGGTACCTCTAACAAACTTGTAATGAATAAGAAATTTTGAAAGAATTTCATACTAGCCTCTGGGGGCTTGTTTTAGCCTATAGTGAGCTTTATCCAACTTACAGACATAATTGGGAAATTCACTACTTTCAAACCCAAGAGGTTGTTAAACATATACCTCCTCTAAGATTCTCCCATTCAAGAATGCACTCTTCACATCCATCAGATACACCATAAAACTCATGTAGGCTGCATAAGCAAGAAAGATCCTGATTGCTTCTAGTCTTGCAACAGGTGCAAAAGTTTCTTCATAATCAATCCCTTCCTGCTGATTGTAACCCTAAGCAACCAGCCTTGCTTTATTCTTTATAACAACCCCATTTTCCTCCATCTTGTTTTTCCAGATCCATTTGGTCCCAATAATGGTTACCAAGGTCCAGACTTTGTTTCTTTTAAACTAATTCAACTCTTCTTGCATTGAAATGATCTATCTTTCTTCTTCTATAGCTTCAAGAAGCTTCTCGGGTTCCATTTCAGAGAGAAAGTTAACATACAAATACTTATGAGCTGAGGCAGCATCTGAGTCTCTAATCCTACTTTTAGTTGTGATACCAGCAAGAGGTTCATCAATGATGTTAACAAGTTTAATGTGCTTTTCTCTTGATTATCTGTCTTGAGGAACATGAGTTTGAAGGATGACATCAGCTGATGTTGATATGGTTGTTAGTGAGGGTTAGACATCACTAATTGATTCAATGATGACATTGTTTTGAGTATCAGTTGATTTAAGATGATCAGCTATTTCTGGTTGATCAGCTTCTTGAAGAGCTGGGTGATCATCATCCTCTGTGAACTTAGGTTAATCTTCAGGTGTAACAGAGACTTGAGTGGGTAAATCAAAGGATGTGGTGTTTTCATATGTAGGAATGTAGGGAAAGTACTCTGTGTTTCCAGGGCATTGAGTAGCTTAACTCCTTGGTTTAAGGAATTCATCATTAGGAAAGGATCTGTTTTCATTGAAGTTGATTGCATCACCTTTTGTGCTGGATTCAAAAATGGCTTCATCATCTTTATTGAATGTAACATGTATAGTTTCTTCCATTTCTTGTCTTCTGATGTTAAATACCCTGAATGCCTTAGCCACTGGTGAGTAGACAAGAAAGAATCCATCATCAGCTTTTTCATCAAACTTTCCCAAGTGGTCCCTGTGGTTGTGAATAAGAACAGGACACCCAAACACATGGAAATAGCTGATATCATGAGCTCTTTTTTTGAATACATCATATTATGTCATTTCAAGCCTTTTTACAATGATGGATCTGTTTTGAGTGTAGCAAACAGTGTTGACAGCCTCTCCCTAAAATTGTTTAGGGAGTTTTACACTATTTAGCATAGTTCTGGCAGCTTCAATTAGTGTTTTGTTCCTTCTTTTAGCTACACCATTTTGTTCAGGGGTACAAGGAGATGAGAAGTTCTAAGATATACCCTTTTCATCACAGAATTCTTCCAGCTTGTGGTTTTTGAACTCTGTTCCATTATCACTTCTCAACTCCTTTACCCTCACTTCATTGAGATTCTCTATCTTTCTGATGAAAGACAATATACAATCAGCTTTATCACTCTTTTTCTTGAGGCAAAATACCTAGGTGTACCTTGAGTACTCATCTACAATGATAATGGTATATTTGTTGTAGTTGATGGTTTGAGGTTTGATAGGTCTAATCAAATCCATGTGAAGGAGATGTAAGGACTTGTTGATGGAAAATGATCTCTTGGTTTTGAATGATGCTTTGTGATGCTTCCCTTTCTCACATGCTGAATAGTTCTTGTCTTTAGAGAAAGTCAGAGAGGGAAGTCCAGAGATAAGGTTTTGTTTTGCAAGGTTGTTTATGTTTTTGAAGTTGAGGTGAAAGAGTCTCTTATGCTAAAGCCAATTGACACTTGGAGAGGCTTTGGCAAAGAAACAAGAGTTACTCTCTTTATTAAAAGATGACATATCAATGACATAGACATCTCTTCTTCTAGTAGCAATAAGGACAACTTCATCATTTTAGTTGAGAAAGGATCCCTGAGTCTTTGTAAACAAAACTTTGTAGTTAGCATCACACAGCTGACTAATGCTGATCAAGTTATACTTCAGACCATTTACATAAGCAACCCTAGTAAAAGTGATTCCATTATAATTAACTGAGCCATATCCCTCTGTGTCTCTTGAAGAGTCATCTCCAAAAACCACTTTAGGACCTGAATCCTTTATATATCTGTATAGATATTGTTTCATCCATGTCATGTGTCTAGAACAACCATTATCTAGATACCATACAGACCTCTTGAGGTAATCCTGCACAGACATTTTCACACAAGTTAGTTCCTTTTGTGAACCCACTTTTTAGTGGATTCTGTGGATTGCTTGTTAGCAATCCTTGGTCTCCTACTATTAAGGTGCTTTTTAGGACAGTCAGCCGGTTCATGAGCAACACTACCACATACTTCACATACCGGGTAGTGTAGATCCCTATCTGAATATATCTTTCTAGCCTGTTAAGGGTGGTAGCCTATCTGGATAGATCCAAAAAAATCTACAAGAGAAATAATAACTATGAACAATATAAGTTATGCGGAAACTAACTTATATTGCTAAGAAGAACAATGAATAAAATAGATCTTTGATTACTATTAATCTGCTAGGTTACAGATTACTAACTATATATTGGTGAAATTTGTATATGAAACTTATTTCTAACTAATGCCGTAGGGTTCCTTTTATACACCAAGGAAAACCTTAATGGGCTTACAAAACGTGTAAAGAGATAATGCATATCTATTCCTATAATAACTCATGCATATCTCCTAACAGTACTAACTAGCAGTACTAACTTACTACTAACAGCACTAACTATACTGGCAGTACTAACAATGTACTGGCAGTACTAACTATTTATAACTAACAGTACTAACTACTTAGTCTATTTTCTTGAATCTATAGCATTCTTCATCAGCAGCACTAAGTAGAACTGGCAGTAGTAACTTGTATAAGTAGCAGCACTAAGTTGTAGGAACTTCTGAAACCCAACAATCCTCCCCTAAACATGATGTTCACTTGTTAACCTTCATGTTTCTTCAGTTTGAGCTTCTTGAACACTAGGAGGATGTATCCAAACACACTGCTACTCTTTAATCTGCTTTTTCTTGAACTCTTTTGTTACTTAGTAAACTTGAAATTCTTTAGCTTCCAGTCTTTGGTCACCATCTCAGCATCTCAGCAACACAGCAACACAGCTACACCAACTAAGTTGGCTTTGTAGTTTTTGGCAAACTACCAGCCATAAACGGATTTGATATTTCTTTACCAGTAGCCGTTTGCTCTGGAATAGCCAATGCTTCATTGCAATAACATGGTGCATTGATAACCATATAGTTTTGAGTAAACTATCAACTATCAACGGATTTGAGATGTCTTTACCAAGAGCCGTTTGCTTTGGACTAGCCAACTCTTTACTGTGAAGCATGGTGAGTTGAGAACCATATAGTTGTTAGCAAACTATCAGCTATTAACTCAAAACACCCCACTACACACCCCCAATAAATCAACCATCAACACCCCCAAACAACACCACCTCCAGACCAGCATCCACACCCCATAACACCACCCACACCACCACCCACACCCCAAAACCTCAACCACTCCATTACACGCACCCTACACCCACACACATACCCCATAATCGTAAACCAACCAACAAACCCATCCATAACCCTCCCACCAACACCCACACCGATTACCCTTAAAAAATCCCCCAGTCCTTCTCCAAACACACTCCCTATAAATAAAAAGAAACCAATACCACTCACCATAGTAACCCACAATCATTAAAAAAAAAACAAGCAAAAAAAAAACCAGAATACACCAAATCATAATAATCTCATTTAACCATCCATACCAAATCAAGTAAATACCAATTAACAAAATATGACATACCACTTCAAAATTCAAGTCAATAAATAATCATAAATAATTAACCAAATTATAATCAAAAATCGAAATATAAATAATTAATTTTAACAAGAATATCTCAAACCGAAATAGGGCAAAAGCCCATAAAGAAAACAACCAAATAAAAAACAATATCCAATTATAACATACCAATATTAAAAATTTAATAAAAATATATATAACGAAATATTATAAATATTTAGAAAAATTATAAACAAAAATATATTATCATAAAGAGTTAAATAAATGAAAACTTAAATAAAATAATATCATCAACATAATTATATCATCCATATAAAACAATTACACCAAACCACAAATAAAAAATACTAAAAATTAGAAAAATTATAAACATACTAAAAATTAGATTAAATAAATTAATAACACCATAAAAAAAAAAGATACGACACAAGTAAAACCAAAACTATAGAAAAACAAAAAACCGAACTACTAAAACAAATGCAAATCATAATCATACATCTTCAAAACAATATTCAACATCCCAACAAAAACAACACCCCGCACAATGTCACAACCAATACAACCCTACAAAAGCATCCCAACAACCACCCAAAAGACCCAAAACAAAACACAAATAAAAACAACCAAAAACCCCCAAAACCACCAATCCACAACAAACCCCATCCCCTCACACTTCACCCACCAAACTAACCAATCCCACAAAACACATACATCCAACCGATCAACAACTACCACAAAACCACAACCATCACCAAACCACCAGACCACACCAAACACCACAAACACCACTCCACTCCACCCACAAATCCACACCACACAAGCACCAGCCCACTATCCCCCAAGACAACCAACAACAAAACCCACCAACAAAATCACCCTACACCACACCGCCCCCCACCTAACCCAACGCATACCACACCCCATCCCAACTACAAAAAACACCTACGATTATCAAAAAATATTAACAAAATAACCAATAAAATTAATTTCTATAAAATAACTCCCATTAAACAAAAATAAATTAAAAAATCCCAATCCCAAAAAAACCACAAACACCCCACCACCCGTCTGCACCGTCACACCTCCCCACAACCCAAAATCACCAACACCACCCTTTAAACATAACACCACAATAACACCAAAACAGAAGCATAAAAACCCCCCAAAATCGCAACCCACTTAAAAACTAGCAACCCACACCAAAAACACGCACCACCCAAACGCCTCACCAACAATTAACCCACAGCCAGCCACCAAAACACCCCATCAACACCCCCAACAGTAAACTCCCAACAACACACCCACTCCACACCCAACTTCAACACCCAAACCAAAACCAAACCCAACCCCCACAAACCCACCACACACACACTACCCCCCTCAAAACAAAAATACGACTATACACATCCCCACCAACCAACAGACAACCAAAAAACAACAACAACACTAAAAACCCTCAAGCAACACAAAACCTCCAACCCTACAAACACATAACACCAAACTGCCCGCACACCCACCCAGCCTCAACCCTCCAACCATCCCCGACACCACCCACACGAAACCCCACCCCTATCAGCAACACCTAAAAACACCCCACCTTCATAACCACACTCTCACACTACACAAAGCCAAGCACACAACCCCCGACGCACTCCCACAACCAACTACCCGAACCTCCTACCCCCCCACCCCACTTCCCAATCTCCCCACCCACCTAACCCCAACCCCAGCACCACCCACCACACCCCCTCCCCACACACCACGACACCCGACCAAAACTTACCCACACCCCATCCACCACCACCCCACACAAACCCAATACACTGCCACACCCCCACATACCACACCATCCACCACTGACACACCCCACCGACCAGAACACACACACCACCCCCCCACTCCCGCACCCCCCAACGCTACCCACCACCCCACCACATCAAACCCACCACCAATCAGAACCCCGCCTCATGAACTCACACACCCACAACAAACACCAGCCTAACAACACAACCAGCCCCCGCAAACTACCAAACCCTCCCTCTGCAAACACACCTAACCCAACTCAGCCCCCCCCACCACACACACAACTCCACCACCCCCTCACGAAACGCCACACCCTATCCCACCAAACACCACCCGAGCAACCACCCCCCCACCACAACGACAAACGTCCCCACACCACCCCCCAACCCCCCCCAAAACACCACCCCCCGACACACCCCCACCCACATCATCATACCAGCCAAACACGTCACAACCACCACCCACTGCCCCACCTATCCCACCACCTACCACCCCCACCACCACACCCCATGCCCACACACACCACACCCCCCAACAATACAATACAGCCCCCAACAAAATAACACCCCCCCCTACCACCCCAACACCCAACCCAACACACCCGCAAACCCCCCACCACCCTCCAACCCCACACCAACTAACAAACCACCAACATTCCCCACACCCCCCAAAACCCATTCCCCCCTCCCACCTACACCTCGACCACACAAAACACCTACAGACCTAACAAAACACAAACAATAACAAAAATAAAACATAAACAAACGAACAAAACCTACTGCAATCAAAATAATCCATAAGGCAAGAACCCAAACCTAATTATATTACCACAAAGATAACAGACCCACAACAACCCAACACTATACACCCAATAATCCAAACCAACCCAACCACAACCACAACAACAAAAAAGAATCCCCACACAAAAACATCAACAATATAACATAAACTCTTCAACCCATAAAATCACTCTTAATACCTCATATACCCACCATAACCCCACAAACAAATACCCCCCCCCCACCCCCCCTACACACAACCATTAACATCACCCAACCACAAAAAAAAACACCCAAGCACAACACGCAATAACCTAACAAAGCCACCATCCAAATATTCATAAACATAATATAATAAAAATCCCTAAACATTTATTCATAATAATTTAAAGATAAATATCAATATCAACATAAATAAAAAAAACTAATGACACAAAAATTAAGTTATTAATAAATGAAACCAAAAATTAAAAAAAGCAACCCCACCACACATTTAGCACAAAAACCATTACATATAATAAAATCAAAAATCTGACAACTCCATTAACCCTAAATATCAATACCAAATAGCAAAAACAACTTCCCACTCAATAACGCACTCTACACCAAAACAAAACAACTAATGAAAAAAAAACCTAATATTTATCCAAAACCAAAACCCAAACCTAATCGAAATCCAGACCAAATCAAGAAATCCAAAAAAATTTAAAGAGCCACATTCAATTGCCCAACAAATAAAACACACCAATATAATCTAAACAATATTAATACAAATTAAAACCATAAAATATACATACTTAAAATAAATAAATAATTTCAAATACATTCAATTATAAATAATAATACTTTGAAGAAAAAAAATTTCTAATATTATACTCCAATTAAAACAAATAATTAAATCAAACATAACAGCAACCACCCGCCACCCCCATCCGCACCATCATACCACACCACCCCCTAACACTTACACCAAACACCCACCCCAAATCCCACACATTCCTTCTCATACCCGTCCTATAATCATTCCCCATCTCACAAGGATATGAAAGCATCCTAAATCAAGCAAGCCCAAACCTCCCCTCCACCAACGAACATGACAATACGCGCAAACATCACAGCTGTACGACCCGCGCATAAAGGGTTAAGATTTGCAAAGGAAGTAAAATTTAAAGAAGTTGAGTTGCAATGTGACTCTATGCTAAAGCCACATGACACTTGGAGAGGCTTTTGGCCCCTTAAAACGAACCAATAGTTTACCACTACATAATTAAAATATGACATAACAATGTACATAGACCACTCTCTTCTAGAGCAATAATTCAACAATCATCAATTTAGTGAGAAAGGATCCCTGAGTCTTTGTAAACAAAACTTTGTAGTTAGCATCACACAGCTGACTAATGCTGATCAAGTTATACTTCAGACCATTTACATAAGCAACCCTAGTAAAAGTGATTCCATTATAATTAACTAAGCCATATCCCTCTGTGTCTCTTGAAGAGTCATCTCCAAAAACAACTTTAGGACCTGACTCATTTGTATATCTGTATAGATATTGTTTCATCCCTGTCATGTGTCTAGAACAACCATTATCTAGACACCATACAGACCTCTTAAGGTAATCCTGCATAGACATTTTCACACAAGTTAGTTCCTTTTGTGAACCCACTTTTTAGTAGATTCTGTGGATTGCTTGTTAGCAATCCTTGGTCTCCTACTATTAAGGTGCTTTTTAGGACAGTCAGCCGGTTCATGAGCAACACTACCACATACTTCACATACCGGGTAGTGTAGATCCCTATCTGAATATATCTTTCTAGCCTGTTAAGGGTGGTAGCCTATCTGGATAGATCCAAAAAAATCTACAAGAGAAATGATAACTATGAACAATATAAGTTATGCAGAAACTAACTTATATTGCTAAGAAGAACAATGAATAAAATAGATCTTTGATTACTATTAATCTGCTAGGTTACAGATTACTAACTATATATTGGTGAAACTTGTATATGAAACTTATATCTAACTAATGCCGTAGGGTTCCTTTTATACACCAAGGAAAACCCTAATGGGCTTACAAAACGTGTAAAGAGATAATGCAATATCTATTCCTATAATAACTCATGGATATCTCCCAACCAGTACAAACTAGCTGTACTCTAAACTTTAACTACTACACACTAACTATACTGGCAGTACTAACAATGTACTAGGCAGTACTAACTATTTATAACTAACAGTACTAACTACTTAGTCTATTTTCTTAAATCTATAGCATTCTTCATTAGCAGCACTAAGTAGAACTGGCAGTAGTAACTTGTATAAGTAGCAGCACTAAGTTGTAGGAACTTCTAAAACCCAACAATCCTCTCCTAAACATGATGTTTACTTGTTAACGTTCATGTTTCTCATGTTTGAGCTTCTTAAACACTAGGAGGATGTATCCAAACACACTGCTACTCTTTAATCTATTTTTTTTTCTTGAACTCTTTTGTTACTTAGTAAACTTGAAATTCTTTAGCTTCTAGTCTTTGGTCACCATCTCAGCATCTCAGCAACACATCAACACAGCAACACAGCAACACAGCAACACAGCAACACAGCAACACAGCAACACAACAACACAGCAAAACAACAATACCAACTAAGTTGGCTTTGTAGTTTTTGGCAAACTACCAGCCATAAATGGATTTGATATTTCTTTACCAGTAGCCGTTTGCTCTGGAATAACCAATGCTTCATTGCAATAATATGGTGCATTGATAACCATATAGTTTTGAGTAAACTGTTAACTATCAACGGATTTGAGATGTCTTTACCAAGAGCCGTTTGCTTTGGACTAGCCAACTCTTTACTGTGAAGCATGGTGAGTTAAGAACCATACAGTTTTTAGCAAACTATAAGCTATTAACGGATTTGAGAAGTCTTTACCAGAAGCCGTTTGCTCTAGACTAGCCAGTTCTTGATGTCTGTTAGACATGGTGAATTAATGACCATTTGTTATGTGGTGATAAAACCAACACTCAAAAATCCTTCTCACCTCCATCATGGCTTCCATACTCATCAATATGCTTTTGAATGAATCTAAGCAAAGTATAAGCATCTTCACTTGTAGTCCCAGCTACTAACCTCAAAGAAAGCATTCTCTCAAGTGTTTCTTTCATGAGTGGATACTTCCTTTCTAAAAGCATACGAATCTCAGTTCCATCTTCTAGTATCAAGGTATGAACACCACAATTTTCATAAAAATCCCAGCTCTTAAGATTTCATCTTTCTTGATTCTGCCAGAGTTTATCTTTTGCATTTTCATCAAACATTATCCTTAAATCTCCCCAAAGAACTAGATCAACACCTTCTGGAGTAGTTGTTTCAAATCTCTTTATCACCAGATTATATAGCTCCACAAGATCTAGCCTATCAAACCTTGTCATCATTTCAGAAAAGGTTTTAATCCACCTAGAACTTCCATTAAATCTAAAGATTTTGTAGTAGATGCACTCTGCCCTATGTCTGTCAAAATCATAGAATTTTGATTCCTAGTTAATAATTGGAAACCTCTTCTCCAGGACTTCATAATCTATTATTCCTTCTTCATCTGGAACTATCTTCAGATAAGCCTTTAGTTGCTCTTCCTCTTCAAGATCAGCATCAGTCTTTTGTCTTTTAGACTTCTTTGTTGCTTTCATCTTAAGTCTTCTGCCTGGTCTTTTCCTGATACTCTCTTCATGTCCTTCTTGCTTAACTTCAACCTTAGTACTGTTAGGTTCTTTAAAAACCTCTTGCTTATTTACACCAGCTGCTTCTTTAGAATCTTTTACTGCATCATCTGAATCCATAGGCTTGAAATCATCAATTACCCTTTTTTGTCTTTCATACAAACCTTGAATTTCTGCAAATGTCTTTGCCTTCAGCTGAGAGTGTTTGTAACCACCCATATTCTTTAGATACGTCATCATCAAATTCCTCAGTTGAGATTTAGTTGGTGGTCTACTTCTAATCTCAGCAGATCTTTGTGCAGCTCTGAATTTTCTTTGAGCAGCAATTGTTTCAGCCAAGAACTTTGCTCTCTCTTCAATTGTATACTCCTCTCTTTCTTCCTGTTGAAGCTTGGCTGCAAACAATGCATCAGCATCAATCCCTGCTTGAACTTCATCATACGTCTCAGCTATAGCAGCCTTAGATGCTTCTTCTTCCCTCTGTCTTTCCCTTTCTACCTCTGCTTGCAAGTCTACTTGTAACTGTCTGGCGATTTCTGCATCTCTTGCAATCTGAGCAGCATCAAAATCACTTCTAGTCATCTTCTTTGCAGGCTCAGGTTCTTCTAAGACACTTTTGCCTTTGTCTTTAGGGTCAATTGTTGGAAGTGGCTTCAGGGTTAGGATTGATCTTGCAGGTCTTGAAGAATCTTCAATATCTTTAATTGACACTCCTTTTTCCTTAGCTTTCTCTTCTTTCATCTTAATCAAAGTTTGAGCCATGGTGATATCTTCATCATCAAATATACTTGTTGTTGTAGGAGGAGTTCTAGGCTCAACAACACTATCTTCTTGCCTAGCAGCATCAACATCTGGCCTAGCAGTACTAAGTTCTGGCCTAGCAGTACTAACTGTTTTAGGTACAGCAGTACTAACTAGTTCTTCAGTACTTCCTCCTTTCTCACCACTGCCCTTGTTAAGCTCCTTAGTTTCATTACTTTGCCTCCCTTCTTTTACAACATCCTTCTTGTTTCATATAACCCTATCATCAGCATCAAGAATCATCAAAAGCAATCAAAGTTTGGTTTAGGTTTAGCTTTTCCTCCATCGTTTGGATACCATACTCCTTCCTTTCCCCAAACTTTTCTTCATTGATAACCATTTCACACTTTTTAAAACCATGATGCCTGTAGTTGAGATCCTTGGCTTACACTTCCTTTTAACATGTTGATTTGATCCTTCAATTTAAGGCTCACTGCAGCTTGAGCATCCTGAAGTTTTCCAAGGACAGAACCCATTTAACAAGTTAGTGCAAAGCACAATAACCTCAATCTAGGTTCAATCAAAGCTAACCCTTGGATTTTTAGATGTATGATACCGTAAAAGCGGACTAACATAGGAATGACTGAACATGATCCCCTTTACACCTATTAGTGCCCCCTCTAAAGATTCCTAGAGTCTTGGGTAGTGTTTATGGCCTAGATGATGAAGGCAAACCATAGGGTTGTCCTACCTGTACTAGGGTTGAGTAGGAGAGGGTGTTTGGTTTTAGGTTCAGTGGGTGTTTCTGACGCTTTGCACCCTCAGGTGCTTGGAGTGGCACCGATATAGAATCAAAGAGTTGAGTGACTTTTTTTCCTAAAAACTTTAACAACACCTTTCCCTGGACAATGATGTTTTAAAACCAAATGTGTTAGCTGTGTAAACATAAACATAATAAACAGGGTTTACCAACTCATTTGAATATCACGAACACCATTAAAAAATCTGGATACATAAGAAATTTCTTTAGAATACCACGTTCTACAACATACCATCAAAAAATAAGTATTAGAAAAGTTAAACTTTTGATTGTTGCCAAACATATTAACACCTCTGAAGCAATATTTATTGAAAAAAACCTCATCTCCCAGCTTGTAGATTTTGAACTTAGGCAATAAAGGATGGTATGTATCAGGTACTTCTATTAAGGAGAAAAGAGGGCTTTTTGAAAAGTTAATTTGTTAAGTTTACCCTCATATCCCATCAATGCAAGGTTTTGAAAAATAACTCATTTGTTCGGCAGCAGTACATCACATCATTAATGGAGAAGAAAATCTACTTTCTGATGTGATGCTATCTGTTAGTTACTACTACTGCCTTGCTATCAATAGTAGCATGAATTTGCTTCTCATCATTGACTGTTTGGGAACTAGCAGTGTTCTAAAATTGTTCAATATAATAAATATAGATAGTAGGACTTACAATGAGAGCATGATGTATCAAGCTTGATGTAAGGAAGTCTACTATCTCATGAAATTATGAATTTCCTCCTGTTTTCTCTAAACACGCGACCATATTGTGTTGATCGACGAATTCCAAATCAGCCATAGATGTGTTGAAAAGGTTGAGTAGGGTGTGGGATTCGATTGTGAGAATTTGAGGGTTTAGAAGAGTTAATTGAGATTTTTTAAAGATGTGCTTTTAGGGTTTGAGATGACCGACTGAATAAACTCAAGTCTTTATCTTAAAGAAAGAGTATTATAGAAGAAAAGATCAAAAAATTTCAAGTCATAGACCCCTATAAGCAAGTTGTTGGCGGAAATATCTCAACGGTTATAATTAATTAATGAAAATCTGGTATGCTCACCAACAGTAGTAACGGTAACAAGCAGCACAAACTTTTGCCTGGCAGCACCAACTTTTATGCCTGGCAGCACCAACTTTGCCTGGCAGCATTAACTTTGCCTGGCAGTACTAACTTGTTAGTTTCCATGTAGTACCCTCAAATCCAATCCAAACTGCATCTTTGACCCAATCCAAGCATCAACACCATAGTTAAATGCTTTTAAGCAGCACTAACCAAGCCGGGCAGTACTAAGTGTTGGCCTGGCAGTATTAACTAAACTGGCAGCACTAACTAACTCAGCACCATATGTAGCCCTCAATCTTCATTCCAAAGGAAATAATGAACTCCAAATAATCATCTAATCAACTAGAATCCATCTGCTAACTAAGATCATTTCACAAACTATACAACAAGGTAACCTGCTAACTTGCCTCCCCTGAACTAATGCAGCTATAGATTGATCATTCCAATGTTAACAATCAAGAAATTGAACCTGCTAACATCAAAAGCTTTGGTTAAAAGATCAGCTACATTGTCATCAGTGTGAATCTTTAGCACCTGGATAAGTTTCTTCTCATAAGCATCCCTAATGAAGTGGTGCCTAATCTCAATATGCTTTGTTTTGGAGTGAAATACTAGATTCTTTACAATGCATATAGTACTCTCATTATCAATGTAGATCTTTGTGTTCATAAAATTAAACCCATAGTCTAACATTTGATTTTGAATCCACAATACTTGCCCACAGCAGTTGGCAGCAGCAACATACTCTGCCTCTGTAGTAGAAGTAGCCACAATTGTCTGCTTCTTGCACTGCCATGATATGAGTCTCCTGCCAAGAAATTGACAACCTCCTGTTGTGGATTTCCTGTCAAGATTTGCTCTAGCATAGTCACTATCTGAGTAGGCTTCCAGGTCAAATGATGACACTCTAGGATACCAAAGGCCCAGTTTGGGTTTACCCTTTAGATACCTAAAGATTCTCTTCACAACATTAAGATGATAGGTCTTTGGAGTTACTTGAAACCTAGAACAAGCACAGACTGCTAACATAATATCATTTTTGTCCTTCTTGATAAAAAGAGTCTTGTTAGTAGTTCCTCTTCTGTATCCACTCTTTAACAAGAAAGTATATAAAGTAGCATACCAGGCTCTGGGAGCTTGGTGTAAACCATATAAAGCTTTCACAACCTTGT
>BQNB010032839.1:0-15000 GCA_026074375.1 Tanacetum coccineum
CAAACAGATTATGTGAAAAATAAATTTACTACACTACCCTTAATTGAATTACAAGTAATTAGTAATTTTTTTAAACAAAAAATGACACTTGTCACTTTTCTAATGGTGCCTATTATTTTTCATTTTCAGGTGTATACCACAAGAACATATATATATATATATATTTTATATATTACTCCCCCCGTCCCATATTAAATGTCCATAATTGACTTTTACAGTATTTCTTTTCAACTTTTGACCTTAAATATACTTGTTTGTGTTATACGATACTTGATGAAAGTTATACCAATGAAAAATACATTTAAAACTCAATCCATTCATATATTTTGCATCAAGTATTACATAACAAAAAAAAAATATTTAAGGTCAAAGTTGAAAAAGAAAGACTTTAAAAAATCAAAGTGAACATTTAATGTGGGATAGAGGGAATATTCTTTTAAAATTATAAATTTCACAACTTTAGCAGGAAAAAAGAAAGACCCGTTTATATAAAACCCGTGAGGCCGGGGCATGGGGTGAATTATGTGATTCGATTTGATTGATAACTTTTTCTTCTTTTCAAGAATTTAATCCTTTAGGAAGAATGTAAGTTTTAGGGGAAATCAGAGTAAGTTATTTAAATAGCTCCTTATCTGCTTATTGTGTTATACATATGATACTGTTTTAGTTATAATCACTTATAACTGTTTTGTTCAAGGCAAATTAGGTTGTGATTGAATAGTTTATAAGTGCTTATTTGCTTATTTTGTTAGGAAATAAGCCATTATCTTAGAATGCATGCTTTGATTTATATTTGATATATGAAATGCTCTGATGTTTTTTTTGTATATCAGGGGTGTTTGGATATGTGCTCACAAAACTGCTTAGTTTTCCGCATTGTATTAGTGGTTGAAAACTTTATCGTTGTCTGCGAATTTGTTAATGTAGAGTTTTTAATTTTATATCTCCTTTTATATTTGGATGTGTTTGCGATTCTGCTTGAATATTATTCTCTGTGTTTAAATAAGTGTGCATCAAGAGCTTTCTGCGTGAGGCGATGTCATGCAGTACCTTGTTGCATTAGACACCTGTGATGAGTTACGATCACTGGGTGCATGGTGAGGTGAACGCCTCAGGGACGCATCAGCCAAGGCACGCATCGCCGCTTTTGGCCGCATATCATCATCTCTGTTTTCTACTATTCGTGCGTTTTAGCCATATGGAATCAAGAAGTATGAGAATGCTCTGTATGTTTTGTAACTAAATGTGGTTTAAATGTGTTTTGTGTATTAAGTATAATTCAGAAGTGTTTTCGTAAAAAATAGGCGCCTCACAAACTTGATGCGTGCGCTTTTGCCTTGACGCCTACTTTTTAAAATCCTGATTATTCTTCGGTAGTACGCAGACATGACCAGATACATTCACTAATATCTGGTGCAATATTAACTTTCATGACTTTCTACTTTTCAGCTGTATGTAATCTTCGATGCGAGTTTGTATAGATCGTAGATACATCGACACTCACGTATTGCATGTTATTTGTCCCTGTTTTTATTTAGCTGTACTCTTTATGAACAGGGTTTGGTTGTTATGTTACTAAATCAACGTGTGCTTAAATTTATGTAGCTGATCATAGTGAGGTGGACTATTGATTGTTTATCCAAATATGGCGGCCTTTTACAATGGTGATCACAGGCCACGGTTATTTAGAAAAATGTATGGTCTTAAAAGGTGTGAGATTGGTATCAGCAAACAAGAATTAAATGAATTGAAGAATAGTGGCAAATTGGGTGATCGAGAAGTCGATGGTGACTTTGCATGGCTTCTTATTAGCTTGGCTGAAGAAAAACATAAAAATGACGATGATAATGAAGTTAATGACAATGATAATGAAATTGAAGATGAAGACGGAAATGAATATGGAGATGAAGAAGATGATGATGAAGATGAAGACGAAAAGGATATAGATCCTCAGTATCGCATGTTTTTGGAGAATCTCACAGAAAATGGAAGATCATATAAGCTTAATATTTCTCAAAATGTCGAGGAACCTGATTATCTCGAGTATGAAAAGGAGGAACAATCAGATGGGTTTGATGACTTGCAAGCTTATATGTATGATAATGGAAATAAAGCAACCTCTTCCAAAGATCAAAGGGTTAAACGTAGGCTGGCTAAAACAATAGGGGATACTTCAATACAAGAAGAAGTGTCCAGAAAAAAGAAGAAGATTAATGAGCAAAAGTCTATAACAGAACCTAATAAGGATATTGTTGTGGAGCGTGATTATGCGAGGTTCCTAAAAACACAAGTATCTTCTAATCAGTTCGATTATCATGGACAAATGGTGAACTATGAAGATGATGGTGCACGTGATTCAGATACAGATTCAGATGTATTGATTGTGGAAAATGTTCAAGCTTGCAATCAAGTAGACAAAATACAAAAAAGATCATCGGTATGTATTTTCTTCTGCTGTCTATTTAGGTTGCATTTTTGACCCATTTACTTATTAATGGGTCCATTTAAGTTGGGTTTTATCTCAAACTGGTCAACTGGGTTAAAAGTCTTCCAAAGTCTATTTTTAATGCAAACGAATATGTGAGTTGTTTAACTCAGAATTTTGAAATATATTGATTATTTATTGTAACAATGCTGTTTTTGTAATCATAGTTAACATGTTAATTGTGTATATGATTATTTTTCTAATAAGTGGACTAAATATTGTTTGCTGGTCAGACGACCTGTACAAAAATGACCCGTTAATACCTGTGCAACCTGCCCATCTTGCTACTTCTAGGTGTATTTCGTGACTATATTCTTTATATTTATTAGTACGTTGCAGTGGTTTCTACTGTGAGTTTAAATAATAATCTTTATATAAATCTATTATTTCAGCTAAAGGAGCAGCTCATAGATCGTCTTCAGAAACCATATAGTAAAAAAGAGCATGTAAAACTGTCGGAATGGATAAAGAAAAAGATGCCAATATGTCGTCATTTAGATTTGCGTGATAGGCCAGTATCAGTTGCTGTGGATGGAGCAGTAAAATCTGTGCTTGACGATGGCCCTGGTAAGTTATATTGTGACGCTTTAAAGAGCCTTATCTTTCTGCATAACTTCTACTAAACTTTTGACTATTTGATTAGCTTGTTGATTGAGACAATAATTACTGACTGATATTGTAATGGATATAGAAGATAGAGCCTGGTTGGCTAGTTATATAAATATTTTTTTTTATACATTATTATACTTTTTGTTGTTACTTTTATATGTATATACCTAGAGATATTTGTTAGTGTTCCTACCTTGGTTATTCCTTGCTTGATCTGTAGTCATTTAGTTCTATATTTTTTGACCTTTTAATGTGGCTCCCATTTGTATTGTATAAGAATTGAAAAATGATATATTGCTAGGCCATGCTTATTCTGCTCATACTTCATGTCTCCAAACAATGAAAGATGCTATGAACCAAATTTCAAAATATATTGTATGTGCTGATCAAGCGTAGTATCTCCATGTTATATGTTTATGATACTTGTTAACTTTGTCAATCGGTGGAAAATACTCCTTTGGATTATCACTTTGAGTAATGTGATCAATCCTTAGTTGTACACTTTTTAGAGATTCGGAAGAATTTGACCTTAGTAGTTGTGGTACCCTAATGTTTATCATTCTTGCTCATGTGGCATGCTGGCGTGCTATCTTTATGTACCTTGCTATCTTAAAAAGTCTATTAAATAGGTGGGTTTACTCCCAAATTAAAGCTTCTCTGCGTTCGTAAAGAGTTATAGTTTTGTTTTTCTCACTTTTTTTTTAATTATCCTAACTCGTGACCAGTATTCGGCGCTATAATACTGATATCAAGTCAGAAACTTTTGATCAAGCATTCAAAGTATTTTTATTTTTACGGGTAATGATATTGTGGATCATCCTTTGTTTGTCTCATCTAAGTTCTGGTATGAATGTATGGAGTTAAATTGATAATTATGCCCTTTTTCTAGTCAAAAGGATTCCAAAGATATATATTTTTTCTTGCGACTGATCGACTTCTTGTCTGTCACTTTTCATTGCTTATCTTGTCATGCACAACCTTGTATTTTTCCCACTAGAAACTACATTACATGCATATGCTTAATAAATATTTACAGATAAATATTCAACCTCAATTTGTATAGCTTCAATTAAGTTTGGTTTAATTATGCAGGAAGTTTTCAACTGAAACTTAAAGCTGCAAAAGCTCAGAAAGACGACTATAAACATCTGAACTTGTTGCGGATGTTTCGCTTTTGGTTAACGGTAAGCGTTATATTATATATATATATATATATATATATATATATATATATATATATATATAACCCATTTATGGATAAACGGGTCGATATCATACTTGACACGTAAGAGTTAAATTTGGTAAAGATGGAAATACGTTGAATGGGATAAAAGTCAACCAAAATCTTTTTAAAATGCATAGACACCTCAATACTTGTAACTTCAAAAAGCTGATTATCATTGTAAGAATATACATTTCTCTTAATAATATACCCAACATCAATTGTTTGTACCAGGTTTGACACATTTAGAACTTGTATGTTTTATTTGGCATTAATCTATTTTCTTGATTGACATTTATATACGTACAGAATGTTTTGCACAAAGAGCAAAAATGTGGACTTGATTATTATTAAGTTTGCCTTTTTTCATTGTTATATGTAGTTAAATTCCACTGATAGCTTCTTTTCCTGTACAGAAATTGCCCAATGAAAACATATTCCAGCCGTGGTTAGATGAAGACATTATGAATGTGCTACCGGCGCGTACTGTTATACCTGTACAGGACTTGCCCAATGAAAACATGCTCCAGCCGTCGTAAGATGAAGACATTATGAATGTGCTACCGACGCGTACTGTTTTACCTGTCCACGAATTGCAAGGAAGTGGTTTTTGAAGTTAGAAATTGTGGTCAACATTTTTCCTGTGCATGCTCCGTATCCTGCTTTTTGGATGAATGACTTGTTTATAACTGTTTAGTAGCAAATGATGGCTCACTAATGTGCAAATATAAATGATATTTATGATGACAATTAAATTGTGACATCATCCTTATGATTATGGTAGGTCCTGGTGTATGTCTGACTAGTATTTGTATTAGTTACAAGTAAATTAATGCATTCAGGATTTCCCATACTAAATTTCAAGTCTTCTGCATCAGTATGGCATTTTTAGAGGTGGGAAAATGGTCGGGGTGGCATTGTATGCACTAAAAATACGTTAATGACGATTTTCAATCTGTTTGACTACTGACCCAATAAACAACATAACACAAGTTGACCCATTTATATGTAAATGGGTCGAAATTGTGACATGTATCAGTCATGTGCCATATCTCCCTTCGTACTAGAATTTGATCACTCTGTTGAACAAGTGATCCAAGTAAATGGATCAACCACTTGGAGTAATTCATATATGTTTTCATTAGATCCAAGTATAAGAAGATATGCGAATTGTTTTTTGTTGATGACATGCACACTATCTATGCTACTCTATAAAAGCATTTAGGCCTTTCTTTAAATAGTAAGACTTAAAAACATTTAAAATACAATTAAGTAAATAACTATTATTAACTTTCGGTTACACAATTTTAAATTCATATTAAATTATAGATTACAATATTTGTTTTAGTATAAAAAGGATTATGAAGAGATGATAGATTCATTTTATAAAGTAATTGTGCACAATTTGTTAACGTGATGAAAGAAGAGATGTTGGCTCGAGATGATGAAGTCAACCAGGACGTTTTTGCAATACTAAAAATTGACATTGTTTTTGTCTTCACATTAACACCGACTACGACATGTAATCACTATCATAGTGTACCAAAACACCATCACTCTTCTCCAAAGCCTGAATAATCCAACCCGAAACTTCAACTACCGTACCATAATTCCATAAACGCCACTCAAATGGCAGCCCAAGAATGCATCGATGACCTGTAATTCAGTTCAGTAAAGCTACAAGTTTACGTCTTCCTCAAGCTTACTCCAAGATTCCAGTTAACCGGTTTATAAGAGCATTTAGAGAAATAGGTCATGAGTTCAATATTTAATCTTGACTAAAGGTCACTAAAATTAACACATTGGCCTTACTTCAAATTATATTTACCAACTTTAAAGTAAAAGTAACAAAGAGAAAACAATAGTAATAATTTTTTTTTTAAAACGGTGTTTTTTTTGTTATGGGACAATAAATTTGAAACCGAGAGAGTATAAATAAAACCAAAGTGATCATTTTTCCATCCATGTGATAGTCAAAAGTACAAAGGCATCCTGTTCTAAAAGCCTAAAATCAGATTATATGCGTATGCATATCTGCTTTTTCATCATTGTCTACTTTATTAATCCTAACTTTTTATCAACATATCATCACCACTGAACACACTTGTACTTGAATGTATATCATATCTCTTCTTTATACACCTTTTTTAAAGGCATAAAGCTATGCAGGACATCACCTCTCGTAATGTTGAACTCATAGGAATCATAGTATTCCAAAAGAGTGGTCCACTGTTCGGTTCGCAGTGGTTTAAAAAACATTAGCGGCATGCACGACATCAACAAAATGTTTAATGGTTAGGGAAAAAAACATTATACTCGACAGATTTGTAGAAATAACAGAACAAAAACAGAATTAGCTTGTATTTATTAGGATGCATGATACTTTACACTTAAAATTTCAATCTCACCAACGAGACCACCATTCTAATACGCTTAAATTCAGTTAACATACGGAGTAACTGCACAAATACAGTTAAAATGCCACAACAAAACATTGAAATTACAAAAACTATACCTAGAAGGCGCTAGGACCAAACCCGAACGTGTAACATATAAATTCCTAAGGTGGGAATGCAAGACAGTATCAGGTATACATGTGCATTCCCTGTAAAAAAAATTAACTTCTTTTAGTGTAAGATTATGTGTAGTGGTAAACTGGTAATACATATCCAAATTATGTTGATGTAATAATAGAGAATATCTTGTCATGTCTGCATGAGCCAAATATATGTGAGCTAGTCAAAACTTGATGACCGGCTCCACCTGCCTCGAAGATACTCCTCTAACGACAAACATTCCTCGACACTGCTCATGGATAGAGACGAGTCTTCAACATCAAGCAAAGCAAGGTTAAGATGTGACCTTAGATTTGATTGAGAAAACCCTTCGTCTTCTGAAACTTGTAGCCTTGGATCAGACCCCCCTGAAGAACCGAGTTCTAGCCTTGCCCATGCAGTCACCTCAGCATCACCCCGAAGAAGTTTCAGGACCTGGCATAATACAGAAGATTCAATATGATATATTTTGGGACTACGACACACGGCCCATTAAACATCATAGCACCAAAGAAAGTTACGGGGGTTTTTGGATCTCCCATTAAAGACAGATTGAGACCTATAGTCACAATAATCAGTTCTACATGTTTGGATACACATATTATGTATCAAGCCAGTTCTGAGGACTTCCATTCCATTTCACAAACTGAATCTAATTTTGTCATAAAAATGTCATTTTTGGTCATTGCATCTATTAGTTTCTTACATAATAAGATTCTGCCGACCACTCAAACATCTAATTATCTGTTTCTTACAGCTTAAAAGAAACATCAGCAAATCTAAACTCTTTCAGTATGTACATCCAAACACCCCTTGATACATTAAATTGTAACCTGCAGTTATCTTGCCACAGCTTTGTTCCAAAACAAGAAGTTCTTTTTGACTTTCATCAGCCAGTCCATTTTCCATATCAAGTATTAGATTGTTTGATTTGGTAAATTATTTAATAATGGTTTACGGCTCTTTCTGATAGGTTTATAAAAAGAAAAAAATACACTTACAGAGCTCATATGGGGTCGAGCACGTGGTGCACGCCTTATACAAAGAGTAGAAGCTAGAGCCATCCTCTCCATCTGATCAGCATCATAGTTATTGCCCAAGCTTTGATCTAATAATTGAGAAAATTTCCCACTGCTCAAAATTGGCTTCGCCTGTCAAAAACGTTTTTTATTACACAAAAAATTATTATGTAAAATGCACAACAGCACTGATATGATTCACAAAATATTTAGAAGTAAAATACATACCCACATAACCACGCTCTCCTCCCCCTTCGGGTATTCATTGCTTATTGGTTTTCTCCCCGAAAGAAGCTCAAGAAGAACAACTCCAAAGCCATAGACATCAATCTTATCATTTACTTTTCCATACATGAAATATTCAGGAGCCAAGTAACTGCAACAGTATATATTTAAGTCAGCTTCAATCTTATTTGTATACTTCAATATGTATCACCTTGTTTTCAGAGTCCACTCCTTTCATGTTATAGATGAAGGGGTAACAAGGGTGTTAACTATGTGTTTTCAAAGTGATTATTGCATTTTGAATTATAAGAATTCGATAATCAGCTCCATAAAACTTGGGAAAGTCAAGTAACTTTACATTTCTCTCAATAAGCAATCTTTCTTACGGCAATTTCTTGCCAGATTTTAAATTTCTGATTTTTTAGACCTCAAATAATCAGGGAGATGTGAATCATTAATAGTCCCCCATAACATTAGAACCGATACTGTGACCTCATATTGCAAGAATCAGTTTAAACGCAAATTCAAACACCCGATGAATGACAATTTTTCTTTTTTAAAATTTATCCATGAAATTAGAATTGAAGGTGATCAAGTACAAACCCAAAGGTTCCCGCAACATCAGTGCATGTGATATGAGATGAGGTTGTTGACGCCCACTTTGCAAGGCCGAAATCAGAGAGCTGATAAAATAGATAAACCAAACATAAAGTTGTTCATACTAAGTTAGTGTAATAACAGCACATTCAATGATAAAACAAATGCAATGTAGGAAACAGAAGACTAACAAAATCACCTGTGGCTCGAAATCATCAGATAGCAAAATATTTGATGATTTAACATCCCGGTGGATTACTGTTTGATCACAGCTATCGTGTAGGTAAACAAGGGCCTCAGCTACACCCACAGCAACCTTATATCTCTCGCTCCACCCAAATGCCGAATCTTTCTTATTACCTGATTAAATAAACAATATAAGAATAAGAAACAGAATAACCCTGTGTTATCTCGGTTTCACAAATGAGCATACCGTGCAAATTATCTTCGAGACTTCCTCTTGACAAAAAATCATAAACCAAGAGGAGATTGTTGTCTTCAAAGCAAAACCCAAAAAGGGAGATAATATTTTGATGATGTAGAGCAGTAATAATCTCAATTTCTAACACGAATTCTTTCAAAACATCTTCTGAAGATTTCAAGATTTTAACTGCAATTTCCTTGCCATCAGGCAGACACCCTTTGTACACCTTACTACTCCCTCCTTTTCCGATCATATTCTCTGAAAATACAAAGAATTACTCAATTAATAAAAATACACAATACGAGACATTTTTATTAAAAATATAGAAACATGTCAAAAAACGCCAAAATTGAAGAGCACAAACCGTGCTTGAAATTTTCTGTTGCTAACTGAAGTTCCCGATACTGAAACAATCTACATGTGGCTGAATATTTTTCATGAAGACCCTCCAATTCTTTTGGCAAACGTATTTTATCATGATCAGGGGATAACGATAAACCATTTTGAAATTCGTCAGCACCAACACAAACAATTGCCCCGTTTTCAGCATTTACTTCCAACAATCCGTCTTCTTTTTCATCAAAAGCACCATCATTTCCTGAATCCAAGTTAGTAATTTGAAAGCAATGTCTAGTAGGCAGCTTCATAGCCCATTGCACCACCGAGATCTGATGAGTCCTTGACTTGTTAGACGAAATGGCTCGCCGAAGAAGTGGCCAACCAGGTCTTAGTTCAGGCAATTCCCTTAGTAACAAAGACGTTGAACTCGATGAAGCTTCTAGTTTCTGTACAGGTACTAAAGCCATCGAGTTATCTTCATCATCATCGCCATTGCTACACGAATCCTGAAGCAAAGGAAGAAGAGTATCCAATGAACAAATCGGACAATTATCCTTAAATGAACTGGGCTTGCAGTCAGATTCAGATTTTACTAAAGTCAACTCCAACTTGTTACAATTTTCCTCATTATCATTAGTTATTAACTTTGGACTCGAACTCAATCTCTGAATCAAACTAAAAAACTGTCTCTTCTGATGATCTGCAAAAAATATATCCATCAAAACTAATACGTGCAACAAGATTAAATATATAAAAAAAAATATACCTTTTACACCGGACGACAATGAAGGTGACTGTCTATGAAACACAACTTTTCCACTATTAACAGCAATTACAGAACAGCTTTTTGAGAGCTTTTTAGCACAATATTTAGCTAAAGAGGAGGACGATTTAACTGTAAGAGCATTTCGTGACGTCCCAACAATAATCTCATTTGCACCATAAGCTTTCGCCTCTCTAACAAGTATTTTTCTTATCGAAGCTCCTCTACATATCTTCAACTTTAGATCCACCTAAACAAAAAACAAAACAAATTCACTTCATTTATAGAAAGAAATCATTAAATTGACCAAATTCAAAAAATGTACCTGTTTTAAGTTGCAAAAACCTTCGTAAACCGCGAGAACGGAATCAAAGGAGCTGACAAGCGACAACAAGGATGATTTCCCATCACGATCCAATATTTCTTAAAAAACAAAACACAAACATTAAATTCACTAAAAAAATAAATAAATGTTAGTATTATATATTAAACTAGTAAGAAAGGGATACCATTATTAGTAAGGATATGAAGAGCAATAACACGATCACCAGAGTGAGCTTGTTTAACTAAGGTCCACGTCAGCAACTCTCTACTTAAAGAGTCTAGTTTAACTCCGACCACGACTGTTCGACCGGCGGTGATGTTGCGGTCACGGTATTCTCCGGCGAGGTCTGATTCGTGGTTGTTAGTTGGTACAGATTTTGTAGTGGTGCACATTGTTGTGATCATTATTATTATAGCATTTATTTTTATGTGAAAAGGTGATGAGAAAGAAAGAAAGAAAGTGTGATCCAAATGAAGGTGAAGCTGAACAGTGGGAGTTTGAAACTCAACGGTTTGTTGGACTTATAACTCTCTTTGTTTGTTGGGAGGTGATACGAAGTGCACACCACAGAATCACATGTGTAATGCATGTTATACAGCATTATAAATGCATTTTTGTGGTGTGCACATCACACTTGATGTGGTGCGGTGTGCATATCAACTCTTGTTTTTTCTTTTCATTTATTATTCTATTTTTTTTATTTAGTTACTTCATTCATCTCAAATTAATAGTACATTTTTCTTTTTTAAATGTCTCAATTTAATTGTACACTACTAAAAATGAATAAAGAAATTGGATCAAATTTATCATATTATCTTTGTTTAAAATCATTATTACAAACTTAAAAAAAAACTTTAATTAATTAGTTAAGGATAAAACTATCATTTTTTTAAAAAGAAAAAAGAAAAACAATAATAAATGCATTTTTTTAACTGCGTATTTTTTATAATAATTTTAAAACGGACACAGTATTAAAAAGTAAAGGTTTGTCAATAAGATCTTAAGCTTATGAATCATTATATGTAATAAAATCAGATTCTTAGTTTACAAACTAAAGTTTTTAGTAATAACAACATTGCCATGAAGGTTTTAATAAGGTTCATGTTATTTGTACCCCCTGAAAAGCCGTTTGTACCCCTTCTGGTTTTTTCCGTTTTTTTTATTTTTTTTATTTTTTTTTATTTTTATAATTTTGTATATGTTATAAAACTGTGACACGGAAAAAACGGAACGAAAAATATAAAGTTTAACAGGTCAAAAGTATGAAACTGTCAAAATTTACGGAACAGAAACTGATAAAAAACTGCGTTACACTATAAAAAGAGGGTATAAAAGGAATCAAAAGTACCTTTTTGGTACTTTTTTGTAGACCAGGAGGGGTACCAATAGTAGTACCCTTTAATAATCATTATACCTAATACAATTATGTCAACAATCAAAAGTTTTTAACTCCTTTCGGAATCAACCTATGCCTTTTGATTGTTGACTCCTTTCGGAATCAACCTATGTCAACATAGCTTTGAATGATGATGAATATAGTTAATTTTCAACTATCATCCACAAAATATTTTGTGGATGATGAATATAGTTAATTTGAATGATGATAGAATATATTTCGTGGATGCAACAAATCTCATCATTTAATATGCATATTTTGACAACATATTTTATGGTAACCAGTAGTAATACATATCGTGTCCATGACATTTATGAAAATAATGCTTGGTTAAAGTCCATACAATTTCAGGAAAAAAAATGGTTAACTTTGTTATTTTATAATATAACTGTTCTCTTCTTTTTTTTATTATATAGCTTTATTAGGTTTGCTTTTTGATGGTAACACAGCTCGTGTACAAGAGGGGGACCTCAGACTCACTCACAAGCCACTAACGTTGCCTTTTTCAAATCTTTTGATTATTTTTTGGTAGTTTTATTTGGACAAAACAATTGAATATTCAATGAACTTGGTTTTTAATATATGTTTTCTTTTTGTAAGAATATTTTTTATAGTGTGAAAAGTGTTTATTTTATTATACATTTCTGACTTGACAACCATAATTGTTTATATTACAAAGCAGCGTTTATAATGACATTAAAAAAAAAATCATTAAAATATATGAAAATGAATGTTTAATTAAAAAACATAAAATTTTAAAAAATATGGTGAAATTAAATTAAAAAACAAATAGATAAAAAAGATATTTTAATTTAAAAATAAAGATAGTTTTTTAATTAAGAAGTGATACATGTCACCCTAAAATGTGGTTCCTAAAATGAGATATATGGTCAAGATTGCATATTCTTATATTTTCATAAAAGTATGTTTAAAAATTTGAATTTTTAAAATTTATTAAAAATAAAATATCCTAAATGCTTTATAATATCCTACAGGTATAGATATAAATATTATTAGTAAGAACAAGTTTGCAGTGTCATAGACATAATATTGGGGATAAGATAAGTGATGTTGAGTTTCAAATAATTTATCTAAACTTTTTTCTAATGCAGTTTTCAAGTGAATACAAAGTAATAATTCCAACATGTTTTAAGGTCAAATAAGAAATTATTTGGATAGTTTTCTTTGCAGGTATTATGTGTTTAAGATCCACTCTATTATTGGCTTCTGGGTGCTACCCTCATTCGTTGTATTAGGCCTAGTGAGATGTTTCAGAAGTTCAAAGTCAAATTTAAATTAATGTGAAGAAACTAGCGTATTGTCATTAAGTCATTACTACATTAAAGATTATGCCAAGACGGGCCTGTTTGTTTAATTTTTTTATTAAGTCGTGTTTAATTAATACTGTAGATGACTTAATGTGAAGGACCTCAGTTTTATCACTTATTATTTTAAGTCATTTTTTTTAATTAAGTGAAAAACAAACAAGCTTTCACATGACTTAATAAATTAAATTTTTTCATATTAAGTCAATTAAGTTATTTTCAAACATCACCTTTGTCTTTAAAAATCATACGAAGTATGTTTTTTTTCAATATAATTTGATGCTCCAACATGCATTTAGAGCAACGTACTTACAAACCTCTGATCAAGCAATGAACTTAAACTTAACTAAAGAACAAGAATTGAAGTTTTATGCATACCTATCACCTATGCAACGACAACAATACACAATCATGTTTGAGCGAAGTAACGAGACACACCCTATCACCTATGTTCTTCCAAATTTGGACTTTTTTTTTGGGTAAAATGACTTTTTACCCGAGGTAATATAGTGATAAAGAGAAACGTTTAAGTACAAGAATGTGCTAAATGATCACATTTCACTATTTAAGACACCAATAAAAATCGCACTCTAATACGTACCACTAACTACATGCATATGACACGCCATATACATGAATACAATAACTAACACAGACACATAAATAAACGAATCAAATCAAGTTCTGGTTCATGTCATCGCATCCACTACAACATTCGCTTGTATCTCTGGCGACATTTTTGGTACCTTTGCCGGGGATATATCACCGGGTGTTTTCCCCAGCGACATGTCGCCGGAAAGACAATGTTAGGGAAGCCACGACGGGGATTGAACCCCCGGCGACAACACCGGACCCACACTGTTTTCAGTCAACGAAAACGTTGGCTCGTCAATTATTTTCCCCGGCGACGGCCGGGATAGTTTTGGCATTAACATCAATTAATTAATTAATTGATTTCCTCGTAAAAATTCCCGGCAACATGTTGCCGGAGAAAACAATTGACATAATTGACTAAGCCAACTATGGAGCTAATATCCCCTGCGACATGTCCTACTTTCCCCGACGACATGTCGCCGTCTCCCAGGTGGTAGCAGCTCCGCAGCAGCCTGCACAGCAGGCGTTTTTCAGATTTTTTAAGGAATTTTTTCCGAAAAAATTCTTCCAATAAATAAACCTGTATAACAACAAAACATGCTACCCAAATACATTACAACTTGTACACAACCACAAAATAATACTCCCTCTGTCCCAATTTATTTGTCCCTGTTTGACTTTGTGGGTCTTTCCTTATCAACTTTGACCTTAAATAAAAATTTTTGTGTTATATAAGACTTGATGAAAATTATACCAATGGAATATACATTTAAAACTCAATCAATTCATATATTTTGCATCATATACTAAATAACACAAACAAAATTATTTAAGGTCAAAGTTGATAAAGAAAGACCCAAAAAGTCAAACAGGGACAAGTAAATTGGGACGGAGGGAGTAGTATTTTAGAATTTGTATGTACGAACGTTAAAAATAGCTAACTATGATACATCTAAATCTAATAGTATGTGAAAAATGCGAAAAGATCTATTAATAAAAAGTGATGAGAAATGAGTATAACCATATATTTGAGATGCAACAATTTGAATTAGATGCGTTTCTATTCATTTAACATGTCTAAATAGTACCATAAGTCCAGTAACTATGTAAGTGACGCCTAAA